>ML664163.1:14559061-14660637 GCA_007570785.1 Antilocapra americana | reverse complement strand
CCCCCGGGAAATCTCGCTGCACCAGCCCCGAGCATCAGTCCTGGGCTGGCGATTGACTAGACATATGAAAATTAACATGCTTCAATGCCCTTCTCCAATATCATCCCACCCTTACACTCATCCACAAAGTCCTTATTGAATGTGTTACTAAAGAGGTTTAGTCAAAAAGACCAAAGCCCATGTCATCATCAGACTCTTCAGATTCTTCTTTCTTTGCTTCTACTTTCTTCTCCTCAGCTGGGGCAGCAGTGGTGGATGGGGCAGGACCTCCTGCTGGGGCAGCACCAGCTGCTGGGGTAGGTCCACCAGCCCCCACATTGCAGATGAGGCTCCCGATGTTGACATTGGCCAAAGCCTTTGCAACCAAACCTGGCCAGAAAGGCTCAACATTTACACCGGCTGCTTTAATGAGGGCATTGATCTTATTTTCCATGACCGTCACCTCATCGTCGTGCAGGATGAGGGCAGAGTAGATGCAAGCGAGCTCCGAGATGGAGGCCATGGTGCGGGCGAGCGCTAGGTGGGGGCTGCCGGGCGCGGTGCTAGTCGCCGGATGAAGTGAGGGCCTCACCCCAAAACGGCCTTAGCTTCCTCTGAAGAACCGAGCACCTTAGCGGCAGCGGAGGAAAGAGAATAATGCCTTTTAGACATTACACAGATGTGCAGGAAGAGGCAGTTTTAACTTTATGAAAACAATGTATCCCTGAAAAAAATTGGTTGTAGGAAGATTATATAGTTTTATGGGAAATTCTTTCATATTTGTAAATTTAAATTTTCTTCAGAATACCTTTGGTGTTTTTTAAGATCTCTTGAAAAGTATGGGTAATTTTTAAATAGTTTAGATAAAGGGCTCTCAGTAGATACTGCTTGGTATAGAAAATATGTATGTATTATAAATTTGGTTTTGTCTGTTTATAGCAATGAGGTTATTTTCCATTAATAAGAGCTTCATTTGCATTTAGTCATGCTATCTAAATTTATGTAAGACTCTAACCTTATGTGTTCGATGGCTTCACCACAGACAAAAAAAGTACAGTGCCACAAATGGATACTACTGTTTTTTTTTTTAGGGTAAAGGAGAAGAACTGTAGAAAATGTATTCCGAATTAGTTGATCATATTTAGAAATGTCAGGGAGAGGCTAGTGATTTCTCAAGGTGAATGCATTGCTCTTAGAAGTTATCCACTGCTCTCTTGGCTTGATTTTATCACTCTGAGTTGTTCCTCCCTGAGTGAAGGCTTTTGGAGACACTTTATTCTTAAACCAATGATATGGATAGAGTTCTTTAAAAACACTCTATTTTAGCCAATGTTGTCATTACAGTTAAGAAGCCGAGTGACATTTCATGAGTTGATACTAACTTAGAAAATTTTTCCTTAATGGAAATATGACATGTTCTCTGTGTCCTTTGAAATCATAAAATTTATGAAATCTCTCATGAGCTAGAAAAGTAGAGATTGTTTAAAGCTGACATTTTTCTTTGTGTTTCTCTGAAGTTATATGGTGGAATTGCAGGCTCTTTAGGGAATTAAGCTTTAAAATAGACTCCTTCTACAGAGTAGTGAAATCTAGCTTATTTCATATTATCCTAGAAACACTGACATTAAAGGGATTATAAAAATTATCTTGTTCAACTATCATTGTAGGCTTGTATCTTCTCCATATCGAATCTGACAAGTTAAAGACTAATTTCTGCTTGAACTCACCCTGGTGTTGAGAAAGCTTTCTGCCCCGAGGCATCCTCTTTTATTCCTGCATATCTGTGACTGTTACAAAAACTTTCTCTGTATAGTGTTGAAATCTGTTTTGTGTGTGTGTTTCAATTCTTTTGTCCTAGTGATCCTTTCCAAACAAGTTGTATGTGCATGAATATATAGCATTTCAGAAGTCTGAAGAAAGTTAATAAATTCTTCTTAAGCTCCTCTTTTCATGGCTCCTCAACTACTCCAAAACTGATATAGCTTTCAATTCTCTAATTAATTTGCTTCTTCTCTTCCAGATGATATTGATATTTCAATATTCCTCCTAAATTGTGACTCTCAGAATTTTATATAGATTCCAAGAGTGGTCTCATTTATATAGAGTAACATGAGATTTTGCACTGTGTCATTGCAGATTTTCTATGTCCATTTGTTCATTTTATCATTGACTTTGTTGGATGATCTCATCACATCGCTGATTAATTGTGTTTCCTGTTAAGCTATAACCCCCAAATATTTCACAGGGGATAGTATTAATCATTACCTATCTGGACCTATATTTGTATAATTTTTAAAAATCCAAGTATAGGTTCTTACTAATATCTTATATATTAGTTTTTAAATTTCTATTTAAGAAATGTTTACGCTGTTAGACTTGAACCATTATTCATTACTTTGAACCTTGATTGTACTTTCTAACACAGTGGTCCCCAACCATTTTGATACCTGGAACCAGTTTTGTGGAACACAATTTTCCCACAAACTGTGGGGTGGAGGGAATGGCAAGGAATGGTTTAGGAATGATTCAGGTGCATTACATTTATTGGGTTTTTTAAGAAGGAGGCAGAACTCAGCAGTAATGCAAGTGATGGAGAGTGGCTGTAAATATAGATAAAGCTTTGCTCACACTGCTCACCTCCTGCTGTGCATCTGGTTCCTAATAGACCAGTAGTGGGGATTGGTCTAACATAATGACTTTCTTTACAAGATTTATGAATCTACTAAATATGCTATTAAATCATTATGGACATTTAAAATAAGAGAAAATAAAATGATCTAAGGATATCCAAGACCTTTTCACTGCTGCTTCTCTGTAAGGTACATCCCAGCTTCCCCTTGGAGGGAGGTTGGGAATGGTTGATTGATTATCTTCTTTAGGCTTGGGCCCTAATATGTTGAGGCTAGGTATCACAATTTAACTATGTATGTCACAGTCCTTGGTTCATGGACATTTCAATCAGAGAATAGATATTCTTTGATTGGATAGAATGTTGCTGCTGCTGCTAAGTCGCTTTAGTTGTGTCTGACTCTGTGCGACCCATAGATGGCAGCCCACCAGACTCCCCTGTCCCTGGGGTTCTCCAGGCAAGAACACTGGAATGGGTTGCCATTTCTTTCTCCAGTGCTTGAAAGTGAAAAGTGAAAGTGAAGTCGCTTAGTTGTGTCCGACTCTTAGCGACTCCATGGACTGCAGCCCACTAGGCTCCTCCATCCATGGGATTTTCCAGGCAAGAGTACTGGAGTGAATGTTAGATTGAGAAAAAAGAAGTCTTTTTCTCTTTCTCCAGATGATGAGACATGCAGATGTGAGGCCTAGAACTGCTTATACCTACTTTGCTAGCATGAGGGATGCCAGCCTAAAGATGAAGTCAAAACACATAGCTGACAAAACTTCTTAATATAAGTGAAATTGAAATTCTAGTCTATCAGTGTCTAAGGCTTTATCTTTCTCTAAACTTTTTCATTAAATGAGTAACTATACTCAGAAAGCAACAAAATTAATGTTAGCTACCTTAAGATACAATAAAATAATAGTAGATTAATACAACATAATGTCTGATGTGAGTTGTCAGAGGCTGTCTTCTGTCTAGT
Organism: Antilocapra americana; assembly: GCA_007570785.1. NCBI lineage: Eukaryota > Metazoa > Chordata > Mammalia > Artiodactyla > Antilocapridae > Antilocapra > Antilocapra americana. The sequence continues at coordinate 14,657,065 of ML664163.1, read as the reverse complement.
CACACAAGGAACCAGACCTCTTCCATCTTATTCTGCCACCATCACAACTTGTGGCAGGTAGAGAGAGAGAATGAGAGGAAGAATTTGGCTTTTAACTGCCTTGGTCTAGAAATAAAATATGTGGCTTCTATTCTTAATTCATTAGCTGGTACTAGTTGTATGGTCCCAAACTGAATACCCAGGAGGCTAGGAATTGTTGAAGAATATTTTGTGAGTATGAGTGGCATCTGAAAACCAACATCCTCTCTTCAAGGAATGTAGGTTTTCACAAAAGACTGAAGGAGCCACTGATCAAAAACTCTGCTTTCCATCTACAACCATCCCAGAGGTATGGATGTATTAATGGCCTGACTACTCAGAGCAGTGTGAAAACACACAAATTATAGTAATACATTCTTCCAGTCCCTATCTCTTCTTTTCATTCTGAAAGTCAAGACTAAACATTAATAACTCTTTGATTCCTGGTCACATCTCCTATTTTCCCTGGTGTCTGGAAGATAAGAAATTTCTATTCCTATAGTTTAGTATCTAATCTGTAAGTTTTTGCCATACTCTAGTATGTAATCCTTTTAGGCCAGGAGACTTGAAATCATTTAGAGAAGCTAAATGCTGTCTTATCATCTCTTTACATATCTTCAGGTTCAATTGGTTTTACCAATATTTATTCAGCCTTCTCCAGGCTAAAAATTATTTTTCTGGTCAGAGAATATGGAAGTAAATAGAATTTTCTGAATCCCATTTTATGTTACCTGTTCAATTTATAAAATCTTGCCAGACATATATTACAAGTAAATTCTCTTTGTTCTTGCCCTGGATATAAATATAACTTAAAAATGTTTTATTGTCCTTATGCAATTTATTCACAGTCAGTCAGTTCAGTCGCACAGTCATGTCCAACTCTTTGTGACCCCATGTGCTGCAGCACACCAGCCTTCTCTCTCCATCACCAACTCCTAGAGCTTACTCAAACTTATGTCCATTAAGTCAGGGATGCCATCCAATCATCTCATCCTCTGTTGTCCCCTTTTCCTCTTGCCTTCAATCTTTTCCAGGATCAGGCTCTTTTCCAGTGAGTCAGTTCTTCACATCAAGTGGCCAAAGTATTGGAGTTTTAGCATCAGTCCTTCCAATAAATATTCAGGGTTGATTTCTTTTAGGATTGACTGGTTGGATCTCCTTGCGGTACAAGGGACTATCAAGAGTCTTCTTCAATACCACAGTTCAGAAGCATCAATTCTTTGGTGCTCAGCTTTCTTTATAGTCCAACTCTCACATCCATACATGACTACTGGAAAAACCATAGCTTTGACTAGACAGATCATTTTTTGCAAAGTAATATCTCTGCTTTTTAATATGCTGTCTAGGTTGGTCATAGCTTTTCTTCTAAGGAGCAAGCGTCTTTTAATTTCATGGCTTCACTCACCATCTGCAGTGATTTTGGAGACCCCCAAAATAAAGTCTGTCAGTGTTTCCTTTTCCCCATCTATTTACCATGAAGAGATGGGACTGGATGCCACGATCTTAGTTTTCTCAAAGTTGAGTTTTAATTCAGATTTTTCACTCTCCTCTTTCACTTTCATCAAGAAGCTCTTTAGTTCTTTGCTTTCTGCCAAAAGTGTGGTGTCATCTGCATATTGGAGGTTGTTGATATTTCTCCCAGTCATCTTGATTCCAGCTTGTGCTTCATCCAGCCCGACATTTCACATGATGTACTCTGTATATAAATTAAATAAGCAGGATGACAATATACAGCCTTGATGTACTCCTTTCCTGATTTGGAATCAGTCAGTTATTCCATGTCCATTCTAACTGTTGCTTCTTGACCTGCATACCGATTTCTCAAGAGGCAGGTCAGATGGTCTGGTATTCCCATCTCTTGAAGAATTTCCCACAGTTTGTTGTGATCCATATGGTCACAGTCTTTGGTGTAGTCAATAAAGCGAAGCAGATGTTTTTCTGGAACTCACTTGCTTTTTCAATGATCCAACAGATATTTATCCACAAGCATCAGCTGATTCTTTGTTTTCTGACACTGTTCTCACAGGCTCATGTTTCTTTCATAATTGTGCTTGTTTTTGTGTCACTACTCCTTTTTTGAACATAAATTCAAAAGTTAAAGCCATCCAAGTGATGTTTATGGAGCCCCTGTGAATTTTCAGATCCTCTCCTTTTTTCAAGTGATTTCCAAACTCTGAACTTTCCCATTTCACAGTCTAAAACTACATGACTATTTATATCTTTCACTTACTGTCTGACATTTTCCTATCTGAAGTTTAGGGTAGCTTTTTCTCCTGATTGACACAGCCACCCTGTTTAGAATATCTTTGGTGTTTAATAAGTGATTTTTGAATGGATGTATTTGAACTAAGCAAGAATAAAATTCCCTCTGCATGAGAATCCTATTTTCTTAATTGAATCTTTACATCAGTCTTTAGACAAATTTGATGATTCAGTATGATATCTTTTTTTTTGAATGGGAATTTCAATTTTATTTTTAAAATGACTTCTGATAAGCTTTCTATTTATGGATATTAAAATTTTAACCATTAAGTTTGTTAAATTCTTTTGAATGAGTGTATCATATATCATCAAAGTTACAGATTTAATATCCATATAGACAGTTATTACTTAAAAGATAATTATATATAATCTTGTATTCTTAACAATAAACTTCATTGGCCATCGGAGAAGCATGCCAAGAGAACACAAATGTAATTGTTATCATTATTAAGGGCAGACAAACTTTGATATCTCTTTCATATCTGTTTCCATAGGACTTTATGAAACATGCTAGTTTGTATTCACTATTTCCATAATTTTTAAAAAGTTTTACTCAATCTTATTGAAACTCTTCAATATTGCTTCAGAATAAAGGGAAATGTATGCTAACTTTAAATGTAAACTATTAGCATTGACATTAACATCAATAAAAGAAGCAGACATTTATAAATTGTAACCAAAGAATTGTTATTTTACAACAGAAGATTTTCTTTAACTTTGGAGGCCACAGTTTACCAAATCTAGACCTCCTATAGATTTCTCTGCAAAACCCAAGGTAGATAGCTATCATGACTGTCTGAATATTTCCAGAAATTAAAATCCCCTCTTTTGTAATTTCTTTTCTAATCAGTCATACTATAAATTCTCTGCATTACTTTTCTCATTATCTTCTGTTTATTGAATTCTTAGTCTTCTTTGATGGTTTATGTGACTGTGGTGCAGAAACATAACATTAGTATTTTCCTTATGGAGTATATAAGGCAGAATTTCTGAATTTTTGATGTTTATGAAGAAAAAGTGAATGAGAGCTATTATAATTATGCTGTTACAGTAGGTACAAAATTAAAATAAAACTGAGCAAATCTGTATTAGTCATCTTATTGTTGGTAAAATTTTAAACTTTATTCCCAATCTTTAATGATATCTTGACTTGGAATAGAATTTTAAATTGAAAGTAATTTATCCCTCAAACTTCAAAGACATTTTAGTTTGGCTTCAAGAGTTTCAGGTAGGAATTCTGAGATCACTTGGTTTTTATAACCTCCTCTTTGCCTCCCTTCTAGAAACATATAGAATATTCCTTTAATATTTGGTTCAGTATACAGTATCAATGTATTTTTAAAAACTTTCAGAATTTTTATACATTTTCAACATACAGAAATTATAATTTTAAAAATTTCATGATCAATCGCCAGCCCAGGATTGATGCTCGGGACTGGTGCAGCGAGATTTCCTGGGGGGGAGGGAGGAGGGAGGGGGGACCCGGAGGGGAAGCATATGTAAACCCATGGCGATATCATAACAATGTATGGCTAAAACAATAATTTAAAAAAATAAATAAATAAATAAATAAAAAATAAAAATAAAAAAAAAAATAAAACCCCCCAAAAAAAAAAAAAAAAAATTTCATGTACATTAGCATCCACATATATAAATGAAAGCATAGTTCATACCAAGACTTATACACAGATATTTATGACAACTTTATTTGTAAGGTTCAAAAACTGGAAATAAGATAAATATCATCTACAGGTAAATGAATAAACAAACTATAATAATGGAACACTATTCTGCACTCAGAAGAAATGTGTTACTAATACCTATTTACAAAATGAATGATTCTGAAACTAGCTATGGTGAGTGAATGAAATCAGGCTAAAATCAGTACATAATGTTAAATTCTACTGCAAATTAATCTCTAGTGACAGAAAGCAGAATAATAGTTGGAAATGGGACAGTAGAATGAGAAGAGTGAATGGGGTGGGAGACACATCTTTTGGTCTTTTGTATACAGTGACATGCCAGGCTGGATGATGTACAAACTGGAATCAAGATTCCAGGGGAAATATCAATAACCTCAGATATGCAAATAACACTACCCTAAGGGCAGAAAGTGAAGAGGAACTAAAGAGCCTCTTGATGAAAGTGAAAGAGGAGAGTGAAAAATCTGAATTAAAACTCAACTTTGAGAAAACTAAGATCGTGGCATCTGACCCATCACTTCATGGCAAAAAAAAATGGGTAAACAATGGAAACACTAAGATTTGATTTTCTTGGGTTCCAGAATCACTGCAGATGTCAACTGCAGCCATGAAATTAAAAGATGCTTGCTTGTTGGAGAAAAGCTATGACCAACCTGGACAGCATATTAAAAACCAGAGACATTAGTTTGTCAAAAATGATCCATCTAGTCAAAACTATGTTTTTTTCCAGTAGTCATGTATGTATGTGAGAGTTGAACCATAAAGAAAGCTGAGCACCAAAGAATTGATGCTTTTGAACTGTGGTGTTGGAGAAGACTCTTGACAGTCCCTTAGACTGGAAGGACATCAAACTAGTCAATCCTACAAGAAATCAACATTGAATATTCATTGGAAGGACTGATGCTGAAGCTGAAGCTCCAATACTTTGGCCACCTGATGCAAAGCACTGACTCATTAGAAAAGACCCTGATGCTGGGAAAGATTGAAGGCAGGAGGAGAAGGGGATGACAGAGGATAAGGTGGTTGGATGGCATCACTGATGCAATGGATAAGTTTGAGCAAGCTCCGGGAGTTGGTGATGGACAGGGAGGCCTGGTGTGCTGCAGTCCATGGGTGACAAAGAGCTGGACATGACTGTGCAACTGAGCTAGGATGATGGAAAGACAGAAAATGAATTTGCTCAGTCATGTCCGACTTTTGTGACCCCATGGACTGTAGCCTACCAGGCTCCTCTGTCCATGGGATTTTCCAGGCAAGAGTACTGGAGTGGGTTGCCATTTCCTTCTACAGGAGATCTTCCCAACCCAGGGATTGAACCCGGGTCTCCCTCATTTTAGGCAGACACTTTGCCATCTGAGCCACCAGAAAAGGATGATGGAATATATTGCTAAAAGCTTAGTCAAAACACTAGCTTAGGGGCATCACTTTGTAGGGGTAAGGCACTGATCCCCAAGGAGGCTACTGTGTAATGAACTAGCTGTTTATTTTCTTTTGGAGCATCCCTAAAAGCTAATATGAACAACTCCAGGTATTACATGTTGGAAATAGGTGTAGTTCCTATCAATATCTTTGAGGATTGTGGTTTTCAGGGAGGTAACATTTCGGTTATCCAGGGGACAAAACATTTTACTGAATTGGATGTTGTGAGTAGAAACAAATTGCTTTCAGCTCCTCCTCTTGATAATGGACCAGTAAACAAAAACAGGGACTCCTATAATATCAGAAATAATTAATGATAATCAACATAAAGTATTAGAAGGATGTCACACAATGGTAGTAAAAAGGAATTTATCTGGGGACCTGCCTGGGGTTTCACTAGGACATTTCTTGTGCTTCTATGGTTCTGTGCCCTGAATTACTGGTAAATAGCTAGTTGCATCAACTATGACATCTAAAGACTCAGAATCTGTGGGGAGGAAGACTGGAAAGCTCCATTTCAGCTGCCTGTAGAAATACAAAAACTTTCTATCTTGTGACTTTATACAAGGAATGTACTTGTTTTACATGTGTTGGCTTTATTAACATTTCTTTGTTTCTTTTTGTTTCCATTCCTGCTTTTATGACACTTTAAGTATGTTTAATTTCTTAATAAAAGTGATTTTAAAACTTTTAATTTAAAACTTGAGGTGTGTGTTTATTTTCTAGCAAAGACATGGTAAGGTTATCTTTTATTCCCAAACTCACCAGGTCAGGATCATTAAATAGTAAAAGTATATTCTTTTTATATATTTTAAATTCTTTAAAAATATTTTCTACATGTTTTCCTAAGAAATAAGCATGTCATACTGTTTTTGTGTATTACTTATCATCTCTCTGTGGAAGCACCAGAAGTAGAAATTATTCTGTAGTTAAGCAACAAATCCTTTTCTCATCAACATCCTTTCCTTCCAAATAGTAATATTAACCCTAGAACATTATGGAAGAAGCCTTGTGAAACAGTATAGCTATATTACCAATAACTTGGGAGCACATCTTTATATTTGTTGAACATAGAAATATATAGAATGTAAGAGAAAGAAGAAAAGGTATTATATCTACTTTCATAGCCATCAAAATCATAGCTGGTTCTGTTTACTAAGCATTTCAAAAATGGGTGATAGTTTCAAGGATTGCCTAGATTTGTTATAAATTAAAAAAAATTTGAAAATGGATTCATAGTTGGTAAGTTGGGAAATTTGAAAAAAAGCTTTTTCTAATAATCACTGATATGTTTTACATTGTATAATTTAGCCATTTAACACATTGTATCCATATGCAAGGCTTCACAGGTGGCACAGTCATAAAGAATTAGCCTGTCGATGCAGGAGAAGTGAGAGTCACAAGTTTGATCCTTGGGTTGGGAAGATCCCCTGGAGTAGGAAATGGCAACCCACTCCATTATTCTTGCCTGGAAAATTTAATAGACAGAGGAATCTGGTGGGTTATAGTGCATGGGGTCGCAAAGAGTCAGACATGACTGAGCATAGGCACACACCTATGCAAATTATCTATACTATTTAAAACAAAAAGAATATTTTATTATTCAGGGAGGACATAATTTATGAGTGTAGAAAAATAATAATTTTAATATTTTCAATAGTTCCATTGTATTTTCATAGTTTATTCTCTGCATCTGATCAACCAAATGAAATCTTAGGATTTATATCCCTTATAGCAGTTTATTCTAACCCCTGGAAACAAAATGATCTGAGGTCTTGATATCCTCATGTTCCCACCATTGTGTACTTCAAGTTCTACACTGAAGGGCCTGAGAATGTTACTTACAGTGTTATGAATAATTGATTATAAATTTCCTTTTCTTTTTCTGGCTGCACAGCATGCAGTATTTTTAGTTCCCCAGCCAGGGATCAAACCTGCTCCCTTTGCAGCAGAAGTGTAGAGTCTTACCCATTGGACTGCCAGGGAAGTCGCTGATATAAATTCCTGATGCATGTATCAGTTTGATGACTTTCAGGAAAAAAAAAAATCAGTCTAAAACTAAACCACTCATTAAAACCAAAATGTAAAAATATTTTTTGAGGCAAATTTGTAAGACCTGATGCTGTTCATTGAAGAACTGTTAGGAATCTGATTAGATGACCTTGAAATCTGAAGATGTTCCCAAGAATATGCTTTCATTCAAATTCCTAACCACAGAGTAAGACCAATCAAGTTCAACACCATTTTTTAGCTGAAAACTTATTAAATACTTTTACAGGCTCTCATTCAGATATTATGATTTTTAATTGATTTATTTTGAGTGGCAGTTAAGCTTTCCTAAACGTACAATGATGAATAATAGCCAGAGTTGCAAAGTGTGCTCCTGTGTAGTGAAAGGGCCAGGAAAATCACATGCAAATAATCTCTAGATTTCAGAAATCTAGTAAAGATTATTTACTATTATATTTACTAGTCCTGGGGGTTTGTGTTGAGTGTTCAGGCTGCAGAGTACTTTGCCTGTTCTCACCTGAGGAAGAATAGAGTCTGGACACAACAATTAGCCCCGCTAAATGCTGCTTGTGTACAAGTGAATGCACCTGCTTGAGGGATGTAGGAGTTTAATTGCCTATGGGATAGAGATTTATCTCAGAGCAGACATCCAGTAAAGGTTCTAGGATGTTCAAGGGCAGGAACAGAGGTTGTATAGCCTCTCCAACGTTTCTGCCTCCCCAACTGCATGTCCTGAACCATATGTACTATTCAAGCCAAATAACTTTTATAAATGAATGAAGGAATTCTAACTTACCATGTAAGAGAGAATATGAATACTTGTTCTTTATTTGTGTATGTTGAAAATGAATCTAAAAAGGCATAATGACAACTTCCCCCTGTGCTCAATTTATGCTTTTCTATGAAAGAAAGGACTTCTCTGTTAGATAGGTAAAAAGGGAATATTTTTAGAAAATCTGTGTATGGACAGACATATTCCTTTTTAATGATTTGGATGGTATTTCTTAATTTATTTTTACTTTTAGTGGGTTAAATAATACATTTTCTAATCCTGATAAATTAATGCAGATTTCTGATAAATGTTATTGTGACCTTTGACAGGGAGATTTTTGAGTCTTTTAATGATCAGAGAAAGAGTTTAAGCTACTTAATTATAAAAGTATTAATTATAGGAGATAAACACTAAGAGGGACTGAAGTTGGCATAGGCCTTGGTGAAACTTGGGTCATTTAAGTCACCAGATAATTGGGCTGTCCTAATTGCAGGCCTTTGAAATGATCCTGAGCTCAAGAACCTTGTCATGACCCTGAAAATGCCCTCAGCAATCACTTCTCTGGAAGAACTAAGAAAGTGCTCAGAATGTTAAGGTGGTCTTATTCAGATCCAGAAATCTTGCCCCTATATGATAATGAACCGTGGCTTATTCAGTACTGTAACATTGAATACAATGGAACTATTGAAATTATTAACTTGGAATTCTCATATATTTTCTCTATATTTTAAAAAACATTTGCCTTTTGTTTTATATAAGAATATGAGAGGGTCTGTTTTTTTTCTTGCAGACTAATTCTTTGTAAATGATTAATCTTTTTATGATTGTGACATTCTTCCTTATTTATCTTTTACTAGACTGCATGTTCATTAGCTTTCTGACTTTGTTTTAAGTTCTGCTCCAATAGACTTATGTGAGGCTATTCTCCCTTCTACCACGTGGAGAGCCATTTGCATAGAGGATGGTTCCCCTTCTTTCCACTGCCTTTGAGGCCCATTTCTGAGGGGGATTGTAGAGGGCTGGTCATATATTAATACCTCCATCTGGGACTAGTTTACTAAGTAGTGTCCATGCTTGCTTGTGTCTGACTATTTTGCGACTGCATGGACTGTAGCCTGCCAGGCTCCTCTGTCCACAGGTGTCATGGTTCTTAGTTATTTGCTTGCGTGGTTCACACACGTCTGCAGGGCCTGATAGAGTCTTACTTTGTATATTTTACTTTTACTTTATAAGGGAATACTGCCTGTTGAAATCTAAAACTAAGGTTTGTTGAATTATCATAATAGGCACTTTGGTTCATGTGGTCATTAGATATCTCATGTTCAGTCACTTAGTCTGCACAAGGGCCCAGTCTCAAGCCTGGAGCTGCTTTTCTAATGTAGAACATTTGCCAAAAGAGGAGGACATGGTCTCATTCTAGGGAATTTTCTGGTTTTCTTTCTGGGATCACCAGAAGCTTCATATAGCATCTTAATGCAAAGGCAATTCCAAAACCACTTGAACTGCTGGGTCAATATGCCTAGTAGAAGCAAAATTATACTATAATCTAAATCTGATAAAGTGAAATTTCTGTCTCCAAATCACACTGATAACAGGCACATTAGGTGCTTGGTGTCTGGGTATAAGCTGCTCACTCCAATACAGGATATTTTGACTCTAAAATCCATACACATCTACAAAACATTTTGCTTATTCTTTTGAGACTGGTTCTATCTTTTACTTTAGAAAGAATATTCTGATATGATCCAAGCTACTAGACTCCTGGAAACTACACCAACAGGGCATACTCGTGAGTATTTGTAGTTGCTTCCATACCTTCAGGCACATGTTTGTCTTAATAAGTTATAGAGCTCTAGTTAATTAACAAAATCTCTATGTGAAAGAAAGCTAAAGAGGTGATATAGACCTGTGGCAAAACAGTTAAGTTACACAATATTCTCTGACATGGAAATGCAAACCATTTATTATTTTGCTTACGACCTTTGTTAGAAAATTAATTATTTACTATATAGAAGTGCTAAAATTAAGTTGAGTTGTGCCTATAGATATACCAATCTGGAACCATAGCTGCAATCGACATCAGTACTTGATTAAGTTTTTAATTATCTTCTGCTATTTTCCATGATTTATCAAGTTTTTGCAGTGACCAAACAGGCTAGTTCATTGGTGCTATGCTAGGAATCACAACCCTTGCACATGTCAAATCCTTGATTGTGGCACTAATCTCTATAATTTCCCCCAGGAATGGTTTACTATTTTCAGGAAGAGATGATATAACAGGACATTTTATTCATTCTACAAAATAACCTTTGTTCCATATACTATGTAACAAATATAAGACTCCTTCTTAATAATTAAATATATTCTATTTTTACTGAATGCTCTGAAGCCACTGCTAGGACAATCCAAGAGTAATTCTGACTAGTAAAATATGAAAGTGTTTTGGGTTTTTGAGGATAAGCATGAGTTTGGAGTCAGTAACTGAAAGAATGTGAAGTATGGATATTTCTCTTTCTAAAATCATTCTGGAAAATGGTAATGGGTCCATTTGAGGAATCAGATGGAGGTTTAGTTTTCAAACTGAATAGCTTCAATGATTTTCATGGGGAAAGCTCTGTCTTAAACTGACTTTTGTGTCATAACAAAGCTGTGAATCTCCAAATAGCAATTTGGGTCAGATTTTTCTCAGCAAATCTAGTATTTATCATTCTATATATGTTAAGAAGCACTTAAATAGATTTCTAGGAATCAATTTATTTCACTTTTGAGGGTATGAGTAGTTATCAATAGATTTCCATGGATCAAACACTATTGTAGGGATTTCTCTAGTGATTTGGTGGTTGAGAATCTACTTTGCAATGCAGAGCACTTGGGTTTGATCCCTAGTCAGGGAACTAAGATCCCGTGTGCCACAGAGCAATTAAGCCTGTGTGCAGCAACAGAAGATCCCTGATGATGCAACTAAGACCTGGCACAGCCAGATAAATAAATATAACTTAAAAGACCAGTATTTAGCCACAGCCATTTTCCCCTTATGGCTTCTGTGCTCACCTTATCTACCACTCTAGAATCCCATTTTTACCATTGAGGTCGCAGAGTCAATTTTCATTGTAGCATCTCACACTCTCATCTCTGGCGTACAGAGTATAACCACCGGAGAGATCAAGAATGTTCATACCTCCATCATGAAAGCATTTCTTAATGTCTTGTTGAGGGAATGTCCTCCCAGATATAATAAGAGAATATGGCTAGGCAATCACCAAGAAGATTCCACTTAAAAGAGTTATTCCAAATGGGACCTAATTAAAATTAAAAGCTTCTGCACAACAAAGGAAACTATAAACAAGGTAAAAAGGCAGCCTTCAGAATGGGAGAAAATAATAGCCAATGAAGCAATGGACAAACAATTAATCTCAAAAATATACAAGCAACTCCTACAGCTCCATTCGAGAAAAATAAACGACCCAATCAAAAAGTGGGCCAAAGAACTTAACAGACATTTCTCCAAAGAAGACATAAAAATTGCTAACAAACACATGAAAAGATGCTCCACATCACTCATTATCAGAGAAATGCAAATCAAAACCACAATGAGGTACCACTTTACACCAGTCAGAATGGCTGCCATCCAAAAATCTACAAGCAATAAATGCTGGAGACGATGTGGAGAAAAGGGAACCCTCTTACTGTTGGTGGGAATGCAAACTAGTACAGCCACTATGGAAAACAGTGTGGAGGTTCCTTAAAAAACTGCAAATAGACCTGCCATATGACCCAACAATCCCACTGCTGGGCATACACACCAAGGAAACCAGAATTGAAAGAGACACATGTACCCCAATGTTCATCGCTGCATTGTTTACAATAGCCAGGACATGGAAGCAACCTAGATGCCCATCAATTGATGAATGGATAAGAAAGCTGTGGTACATATACACAATGGAATATTACTCAGCATTAAAAAAAAAATTCATTTGAATCAGTTCTACTCAGGTGGATGGAACTTGAGCCTATTATCCAGAGTGAAGTAAGCCAGAAGGAAAAACAACAATACAGTATACTAACGCATATATATGCAATTTAGAAATATGGTAACGAGAACCCAGCATGCGAGACAGCAAAAGGAATGCAGATCTATAGAACAGACTAGTGGACTCTGTGGAAGAGGGCAAGGGTGGGATGATATGGGAGAATGGCATTGAAACATGTTAATTATCATATGTGAAATCAATCGCCAGCCCAAGATTGATGCTCGGGGCTGGTGCACCGAGATGTCCCAGGGGGAGGGAGGAGGGAGGGAGGAGGGAGGGGGGTTCTGGAGGGGGAGCATATGTAAACCCATGGCGGTTTCATGTCATTGTATGGCAAAACCAACATGATAAAGTAAAGATAATTTAAGAAAAAAAAAAGAAAGAAAGAAATATTTCTGGAATTAAAAAAAAAAAGAGTTATTCCAAGTGTATTTCCTTAAGAATTAAGACTTTCCTTTACAGTATAACATGGAAATTTTTTTTTCTTTTTGCCTTTCAATTTCATTAACAATAGGTCTTTGTTGAGAGAAGGCTTAGATTAGCCAACCTAGTCGAATATTAACATCACATATAAGTGCTCAAGCCTAGCCTGTTCCATAAATTCTGAAACCGATGTGAAAGGATCCATGCCATTAATTAGAAAGCGAAGAAGATCAAAGAATCTCTTGATGTAAGTGAAAGAGGAAAGTGAAAAAGTTGGCTTTTTAAATTTTTTCAACATTCAGAAAACTAACATCATGGCATCCGGTTCCATCACTTCATGGCAAATAAATGAGAAAACAGCGGAAACAGTGACAGACTTTATTTTTTTGTGCTCCAAAATCACTGCAGATGGTGACTTCAACCATGAAATTAAAAGACGCTTGCTCCTTGGAAGGAGAGTTATTACCAATCTAGACAGCATATTGAAAAATAAAGATATTACTTTACCAACAAAGGTCTATCTAGTCAAAGCTATTGTTTTTCCAGTGGTCATGTATGGATATGAGAGTTGGACTATAAAGAAAGCTGAACACTGAAGAATTTATGCTTTTGAACTGTGGAGTTGGAGAATACTCTTCGAAGTCCCTTGGACAGTAAGGAGATCCAACCAGTCCATCCTAAAGGAAATCAGTCCTGAAAATTAATTGGAAGGACTGATGTTGAAGCTGAAACTCCAATACTTGGGACACCTGATGTGAAGAACTGACTCATTTGAAATGACCCTGATGCTGGGAAAGATTAAAGGCAGGAAGATAAGATGGTTGGATGGCATCACCGACTCAATGGACATGAGTTTGGGTAAACTCTGGGAGTTGATGATGGATGGGGAGGCCTGGCGTGCTGCAGTTCATGGGGTCACAAAGAGTCAGACAAATCTGAGCAGCTGAACTGAACTGAACCTTAAATTCTATGTGTGGTCTAACACACTTAGAACCAAATACCACACAGACCCCAAAATTTATGTTTGTGAAGCATTTTAACTCATATATATATACACACACCATCTTCTCCTAGAATCGACCACACTGTCTGCAAAATGCTGGAATATAAGTCTTATTGTACATCTGAACAAAAGGGGAGAAAGAGAAGATATTTCTAAAAAGAATTTTAGTATCTTTAACTGTCCCAGATGCAACCAGGAGTTGAGGATGGAATGATTTTTTTTTCAGATGGAGGAAGATTTAGAGGGAAAGTTTTAAGTTTCAAGATCTCATTAATATCTGTTTAGTTGTCCATGGCCTACATCTCTGCATCCTGCTCCTTCCCTTATAGTGGATGAATTGTGCATTTAATTGATGCTGAAACTCCAACTCTTATTACATGCTCCTATATGTGGTCTCAGCCATGTGTTGCTTGTGACTAGAGAAAATAAGAGTCTTCATGAAAGTTGTCACACATTTTGTTGTTCTACATGTATTTTTGATTTCACATTCATATTTTCAAATTTCTCTTTGCCTTATATTAATTCTCTAGGGGCATTAGAAGAAATCAGGTGGACATTTGAACTTTAAAATCACTGTCTTTTCTATTACATAGTGTCAAAGCACTCAATCTCACAATGCTGTCTCCTCCAAATATATTTTATCCAATGTTACTGGCAATAAAAATTTGAGCAATTATGATGCCATGTCACGCCATAGGTTACTTGTATCCTACTTTTCCCCAGAATAGAGGTTATCTATGAGCCCCTGGATTATATAATCAACAAAATCTCATCATCTCATTTTAAGGGTAAGTTACTTAGGACATTCCTGATATCAATGGCTATATCAGAAAATAGCACACTGATATTAGGATGATTTGAAGATGGTTTATTTATAAGGTGCCAAATTAAAAAGAAATGACTGGGAGTCTTGAAAATCACAAGGATTGGTACAAAATCCTAGAAGCTTGCTAACAGAAGCAAATGTTAGCCTTTCTAGGTACAACAGTGATATAGGGTAGGAGAGATTTTCAGAACCAAAATAAATTGTGTAGAGTAGGCAATTTTGAGTTCAGTAATATCATCTTTTCAAGGGGGACAGCCAGCCTGAATTGACTTCAAAGGAAGAGAATCAGGGTCAGTAAAGCCTTGACCTTGCTCTCATCTCTACTTCCAGAATCCCCCAGCCTTCCCCAGCTGAAAGAGTGCAGGAGATCTGATTATATATTTCAACATTTCAGCCACCTGGAGCATGGTATAAGTTGGAATACTGTGGGGAATGGATCTGGAAGGGCAAATGGAGTTGCTAAGCACATTTTATCTTTTTCATTGATTTTTTTTTCTCTGAAATTCTGGTTATAGTCATGCATTTAATTCTTTTCTGATTGGGTATATCAACAACTTATTAGAAGGCTGTGTTGTGTTGTCCTGTGCTGTGCTAAGTTGCTTCAGTTGTGTCCAACTCTGTGCGACCCCTGGACTACAGCCCACCAGGCTCCTTTGTTCATGGGATTCTCCAGGCAAGAATACTAGAGTGGGTTGCCATTTCCTTCTCCAATTAGAAGGCTATTGTGAAAATATCCAGGATGCTATGCACACACACAGAAAGCTGCCAGTACATGCTCTTCACAGTAACTATGTATTTGATATGGTGATTATATAATTTAGAAAAATATATTGAATAAGACATTCGTTCCTGAAGACTGCATTTGGGTTTATGCAGCTCACATCTATCAGTTGATTCATTTTTTTCCAGTATAAACATGGAATTCAAACATTAAGGTGCTATGATTCAGTCTTGTAAGTGAAGACTGTAACTCTGTTATAGTCTGTAGGTACTTTTCTCAGATTATAGGGTAAATTGATTTTTATAGTCATCCTTTATTTCTTCCTAGAAAATATCACTGTAGACTGAGATAATATATTTCAGTAAAATTACACATTTAAGTTTGATATGAAATATACTGATGTGATATATAAGGTTTATAAAATTATATTTTATAAGATAATTTAAATTATAAGATAACATACATATTTAAGGTCAAATATTTTTGACTCAGAATGAGTCCCTTTCACTACTAGCACCAAAAAAATTATATCTTATCTCTTTATCTACAGCAGAGTTACTTAAGGAAACTAGAGAAATTTTCAGACGTGCTTTGGGGGGAAACTTTCAGTTTTCATGGCTCTGCTATAAGCAATAATGATAAATGTATTGCACAAATAAAATATGTAGTGGAAACATTTCCAGCACTTCCATCTGTTGTTACTTTTCAGTTTAATAAGTTAAAACAGTATGTTCAACCTGCAAGCTACATTTACTTCACAGTAATAAATACCACTGATCTGGAATATTTAAAATCCAGTATTATTATAGAACTGAAAGGAGAAAAGAAAATAATTTCTATTTCAAATTGTGCTATATTAGTAAAAAAGGACCAGTAACAACCACTTGGACTCATGCTACTTTTTTCTTCATTTTTTGATGCAATGTGAGACACCAGAATCATAAATAGGTAGAAATGAAAATGTTTTCATAGAAAAAAAAACCCTGAATGCATTAGAGAATGATGATCACACTGCCTAAAACTTAATTTTAACTGTTTTTTATTTACACTTTGATTGAAGGTTAAAAATAATATTTTTCTCAGACTTTACTCTGTGTCTATCTGGGAAGAAATGTAAATATCTGATGTTAAAATACTCAACTGATAGATAAAATATGCTATTGAAAAGAATAATTATGGATTGCTCCTAAGGAATAGCATTTAAAATGAAATTAAATTAAACCACTAGGATAAAAGGCAAAGTATTAATTTTTAGTTGAAACCAATTATTTTGGTTACTGAACTACAGGCAACTGAGGAACAGGGTATAAAAATGTTAGAAAAAATAATTATCAGCCTGAAATTTTAGAGGTTCTAAGAAATAAAGCTTCTCTGTAATTACAATTGTAACAAAGCATTACCATGGAGTTCTTGGCATTTTGATCTTAGAAGAAAAAAAAAATCTGCTTTGAAGATTTCTTTCTATTTATTAAGGTCATGGAAGAAGCTATTATTCATTTGTGTTCTAGAATGCTTCATACAAAGTAAATACATTTTTAAAATTTTTACTGAACTCAGGTTTGGTTTCTTGCTACTCAAAAGCCAATATGAGAGGCAAGTGTTAGTGGAAAGTTGCTTTAATAAGAAAAGCTGGCAATCTGGGTAGAATGTGGACTCATGTCCCAAGACTGACTCTGCTCGGCTATGACAATTTTTAAAGGCAAAAAAGTTGGTACATCACTCTCCATTGCATGCAGATTGGCTCTTTATTCAAATGTTATCTTGCTGACATGACTTGCAGGGTTGAAAACTAGTCATTCTTTAACTACTTAATTCTTCATTCTTATTTCTTGTAATCTAGGAAAAGGATCAACAAGTTAGGCAAGGCATTGTGTATACTCAGGAGAGCATAACTCAGGAGAGCATAATTCAGGAGTTTAGGTTAAATTGCTTAACCTAAATCTTGTTCCTATAATTAGGTCCCTTTAAGGTTAGGGGGGAACAGAAATGGGCAAACAGGAAACAGGAAAAAGCTGCTTTCAAGATGTTTCAAAATCCAAATAAATTGGAAGTACTGTTTACAAATATTTGATTTTATTTGACCTGAATTATCACCATAACTTCTGAACAGAGACAATATTTTAAAATTCTACTTAGTAGTCTTATTGATTGATTGGAGAAAAATGTGGATAAAGTAAATCCTCACAGTAAGCATACTCTTTTCATTGGTAGACTATAAAAATTCAGATTATTTCAGGTTTTAAAGTTCTTACTAATTACTCTACCAGAAATCTAAAGAAATAATAAAGGTATAATAGTGATTAGAGAATTTGAATGAATCCAGACTTGGAATAAAACTCTTAGAAAAATGGAAATTACAGATTAGACAGTGTGCTCTAACAATATTATAAACTATTCAAAGTTTAATACTTCAGGAAAAATGATTAAAGCTTTCATTTAATTTTGTTATTATAATCATGTTCATTAATTCACCAAAAATATGTTGAGTTTCTTAAAGTTAGAGACTAGACTGATTTCTGCAGATTTTATAAATGTGCTTGCTCTCTAATAGCATGATATTTAGTTTTTAAAAATTTGATGTATTATAGGGAAGCAAAATTTCCCATTCAATAATGTTTCTTTTGGCATGTAGATCATTTTGAGCTGAGAACAGTCAAGGCCCAAATGATTCAGGAAGAAAGCATGGCCTTCTAGAACTGCCTGAAAAATATAGATAGACCTGATTCAGGTAAAAAGCTATCACCGTAGATAACTATACTAAAAACTAAGTATGTAGCAGGGAGGAACCTAGCAGGGTCTGTTTGTTAAAATTCTTCTCTTTGTCCCATTGTCGCTGTATGGCCTAGCAAACACTTGTTTACCAAAAATTTGCTTTTCCATCTCCTATCAATCACCTTTCTCCCCTTGGAAATCCCAAACCACTACTTCCCAACATCCTCTTTTGTCTTTAGCTGAAGTATTTAAGATAAATATTTCAGGCACTCTGGTGAGTTACTCAGTTTCCCTGAGTCTCTCCCATAGACACAGGTTACTAAACTTTTGCTTGATTTTTTTCATGTTAATCTAGCTCACATTGATTTAATTCTTAGACCAGCTAGAAGAACCTAGAAGGACAGAGGAAAATTTCTTCCCCCCACATCAACGTGAGTTATCAAATCTGTGCTATATTCAAGAAATTTGCTTTGTACTTTTCAGAATATTTTTAAGCATGCTCTATTTGCAATGCTTATAATTTGTTTGCCTTGCTTTTAGAAGATGATGATTGATTAAGGAATTGAAGGACTGAATCTCTTTTTTTGCACTCTGTTTGTTTTTGGTATGTACTAATTCTGTGCTGAGCTCAGAGACTGCAACTCCTGAGTCTTCCTTCAGTGGACGAATCAGTTAAAGTTATGTAGTCACATAACAGCCCTATTAATCTTTTAAAATGAAAAAAAAAAAGATATATTAGTAATCATCAATAAAAAATATTTTAGGTTTGACTAAATCTATCCTTACCACTAAAATAAAATAAACAAAAATAAATCTAGCAAGGAAATTAGAAGCTGAAAACCTTACAATTTCAGGATCATCAAATTACTGTTATTCACCAGAATGTCAGTTCTTTGAGAGCTGTAAAAACACATGCTTTGCAAATGACTTTGGAAAGACAGTTATCAAAATGAAATCCGTGGCTTGGATATAATTCAATTGTACAAAGCATTTGTCATCATAAGGGCAGAATGCTTAATTCTTTGTACAAAAGAGTGTTAAAACAGGTTTTAAATATAGCTGATTATTTGAAAGAACAGTGAATCCTCTGTAACCATATCAACAAAGCACTGTTTTTATGCAAAACCTAAAAAAACAACTTTGATTTGCATTTCTGGATATTTTATGATACCAATCTCATTTTTAATGGATTATTAATCTTATTTTATGTCTGCTGCTGCTGCTGCTAAGTTGCTTCAGTCGTGTCCGACTCTATGTGACCCCAGAGATGGTAGCCCACCAGGCTCCGCCATCCCTGGGATTCTCCAGGCAAGAACACTGGAATGGGTTGCCATTTCCTTCTCTACTAATGCCAAGTAATTTTAATTGATTTCTTTAATTTTGTCCTGCATTCTCTTTAGCATCCATTTTGTGTACAAGACTGGGTATACAAAATTAGTATGAAAATGTTCTTTTTTCTAAGGAAACTTATTTTATGAGAAAGAATGAATTATATAGATTCTATAGTGCTCTGTATTATAACACTGTAATGGTTGATACTTACACCATTCTACTTTTCCTTAAGGATAACCACTTTTGTGTGATATGGTACACGGTGAGACCTTGGGCATAAAAGAATCACTTAACTTCTTGCTATTAATTAAACAACTCTCCAAGTTACTTGATTAGAATCAATGTTTATATAATACTGTAATTGTATATAAGGAATTTAGTTGGTCTAGTGTTAGTAGTGATAAAGGAATAATGACAGATAAGAAATGCACCTAACTAGAATGTGTCTATTTTAGTGAAGAAAAAAATATTAATCCAATTTTTATAGGTGGAGTGCCAATATAATCAACCTGCCATCAAGTAACTATATGGCTTTCCCAACTCTACAAATTTTAAGAAACTTAAAGGGATTACATTGTGAATAGTTTCCAAGGAAAAATCTTACACTAACATTAGTGATTGATTGAATTAATGAGGGCAAGTTCGTTGTGCAGGCCCATGCATTTACCTCCTCTATTGTAAGAGATACTTTTCCATGAGCTCACTGAGCAGGCACTACAGTGAATGAGAAAGTATGGTGATGGAAATGCACAAATTGATTTATCTTTCCATCTGATTATTAAGGTGTTTTTTTTTTTTTTACAAAATTGCAACCTACTGAATGTGAACACAAATGTATTACCTAAATATACATTTTTAATGGGCCTATCTTGAAATAAGGGCTTTCCTTGTAGGTAAGTCAGTAAAGAATCTTCCTGCAATGCAGGAAACCTGGGTTCAATTCCTGGGTTGGGAAGATCCCCTAGAGAATGAAATGGCAACCCACTCCAGTATTCTTGCCTGGAGAATCCCATGGACATAGGAGCCTGGTAGGCTCCCAGTCCATGGGGTTGCTAGAGTCAGACACAACTTAGGGTCTAAACCATCACCACCATTTTGAGATAATGTACTAGAAGTCCATATCTGTGTTGCCAGCACTTTGTATAGATTCATCAGGTTTAGTTTACTATGTTTACTTTTTCTTTAGGCAACTAATGTCAGAGAATACTCATGGGTTTGTGTTGCTAGTTTATATTGATGGAGAGTTGATTTATAGCTGGAATACATGCTTTGGACACATGAGGAAATTTCCAGTGCTAATTATGTACGTTTTCTGCATAAAACTGTGCCCTATTCTATATGCATTCGGTTCAGTTCAGTTCAGTTGCTCAGTATTGTCCAACTCTTTGTGACCCCATGAATCGCAGCATGCCAGGCCTCCCTGTCCATCACCAGCTCCCAGAGTTTACCCAAACTCATGTCCATTGAGTTGGTGATGACATCCAGCCATCTGATTCTCCGTCATCCCCTTCTCCTCCTGCCCCAATCCTTCCCAGCATCAGGGTCTTTTCCAATGAGTCAACTCTTCACATGAGGTGGCCAAAATATTGGAGTTTCAGCTTCAACATCAGACCTTCCAATGGATACCCAGAACTGATCTTCTTTAGGATGGACTGGTTGGATCTCCTTGCAGTCCAAGGGACTCTCAAGAGTCTTCTCCAACACTACAGTTTAAAAGCATCAATTCTTCAGTGCTCAGCTTTCTTCACCATCCGACTCTTACATCCATATGTGACTACTGGAAAAACCATAGCCTTGACTAGATGGACCTTTGTTGGCAAAGCAATGTCTCTGCTTTTCAATATGCTATCTAGGTTGGTCATAACATTTCATCCAAGGAGTAAGCATCTTTTAATTTCGTGGCTGCAGTCACTGACTGCAGTGATTTTGGAGCCCCCCAAAATAAAGTCTGACACTGTTTCCCCATCTATTTCCCATGAAGTGATGGGAGCAGTTGCCATGATCTTAGTTTTCTGAATATTGAACTTTAAGCCAACTTTTGCACTCTCTTCTTTCACTTTCATCAAAAGGCTTTTTAGTTCCTCTTCACTTTCTGCCATAAGGGTAGTATCATCTGCATATCTGAGGTTATTGATATTTCTCCCAGCAATCTTGATTCCAGCCTGTGCTTCTTCCAGCCCAGCATTTCTCATGATGTACTCTGCATATAAGTTAAACAGGGTGACAGTATACAGCCCTGATGTATTCCTTTTCCTATTTGGAATCAGTCTGTTGTTCCATGTCCAGTTGTAACTGTTGCTTCCTGACCTGCATACAGGTTTCTCAAGAGGCAGGTCAGGTGGTCTGGTATTCCTATCTCTTTAAGAATTTTCCACAGTTTATAGTGATCCACACAGTCAAAGGCTTTGGCGTAGTCAATAAAGCAGAAATAGATGTTTTTGTGGAACTCTCTTGCTTTTTTGATGATCCAGCGGATATTGCCAATTTGATCTCTGGTTCCTCTGCCTTAGGTGCAGTGAAATGACAGAAGTGTTTTATGCTTCCCAGACATATATACTAATCTTTATATCAGCAGTATCCATAGTAGTCCCAATCTGGAAACTATCCAAATGTCCACCTACCATAAAATAGATTTTAAAAGTAGGTATATTAATTCAATGGTATGCCACTTAGTAGTGAATATGAACAAATTGCAACTATGCTCAACAGCATAGTGGATATCTTAAACATAAGGGTGAGTGGAAGGGGATAGTCACACAAGAGTATGTACTTTACGGTTCCATTTAAATAAAGTACAAAGAAAGGAAAAATTATTCCATATTGTTAGAAGCCAAATTAGTGATTACTCTTAAAGGAATAGCAACTAATAGTGAGCACAACAGGGAATCATTGATGCTGCTGATATACTATTTCTTCACATGTGCTCTCCACAGATTCTCAGACTCCCATTATGAAAGTCCACTAAGCCATGTAGTTATGGTTTGTTGCTTGTTTTGGTATGTATATTGTACTTTAGTAAAAATTTTACTTTAGACTAGTTTTCAACTAAGTTTCTGCTAGTGAAATGATATCTAAGAGGGAATTACCTATGGGTGGTTAATAATAAAGGACTAAAATATGAGAACTTAGATACTGGAGTCAAACAGAAAGAGATGACTGCTAAAATCATCCATATATCATTTTGGATGAGTATGTGGAAAGCTGGAAAATAAAAGTCAAATTTTCAACTTTAAGACAGTAAACATTTGCACATCAGGAGGAAAAATTGAAATAAAAAATATCAAAGAAAGAGAGTAGAGGAAAAATTAGAGAAAAATTTTATTTTATTTTTTTAAAATTATTTAATTTAGTGTTTTATTTATGTGTTTGACATTGTAAAGTTTTTTTCATTCAAGATGGTGCTGTTGGACTCAAGATGGTGAGTTCAAACTTTATTGCAGCTCCTTCTACTAAAGTTGACCCTTAAACAACAGAAGTCCACTTATATTCAGATTTTTTTTTTCATTAAATACTGTAGTACTTCATGATCTGTGGTTGATTGAATCTGCAGCTGTAGAACTGCAGATGCAGAGGGCTGACTTTGGGACTTGAACATTTGCAGATTTTGGTATCCATGATGGGTCCTGAAGTGAATCCCCCATGGATACTGAGGGATGAATGTAGATAACAATGATAGACAAAATCTTAAACTAGAAACAACTGTAAATGGACTAGTTTGAAAAAACAGATCATTTTGGTATAAACTTTTCAAGGCACATCGATTTGAAATTCCAAACACTTTAGACTGCGACGTTTCTTAACTTCCAGGGAGGAAAAAAGTAGGCAACAGGAGTGCAGGCAGAGCTTAGCTGCGTTCTTTTTTTTTTTTTCCTCCCTTTTATTGTTTTTGTCATGCAATGCCATGATATCACCATGGGTTTACATATGCTACCCCTCCAGAAAACCCTTCCTCCCCCTCCCTCGTCCCTCCCCCCCAGGAAATCTCGATGCACCAGACCCGAGCATCAATCCTGGGCTGGCGATTGATTAGACATATGATAATTAACATGTTTCAATGCCATTCTCCCATATCATCCCACCCTTTCCCTCATTCACAGAGTCCACGAGTCTATTCTATACATCTGCGTTCCTTTTGCTGTCTCGCATGCGGGGTTCTCGTTACTGTCTTTCTAAATTCCATATATATGTGTTAATATACTGTATTGTTGTTTTTGCTTCTGGCTTACTTCACTCTGGATAATGGGCTCCAGTTCGGTCCATCTGAGTAGAATTGATTCAAATGAATTTTTTTTTAATGCTGAGTAATATTCCATTGTGTATATGTACCACAGCTTTCTTATCCATTCATCAATTGATGGGCATCTAGGTTGCTTCCATGTCCTGGCTATTGTAAACAATGCAGCGATGAACATTGGGGGTACAGGTGGCTCTTTCAATTCTGGTTTCCTCGGTGTATATGCCCAGCAGTGGGATTGCTGAGTCACATGGCAGGTCTATTTGCAGCTTTTTAAGGAACCTCCACACTGTTTTCCATAGTGGCTGTACTAGTTTACATTCCCACCAACAGTGTAAGAGGGTTCCCTTTTCTCCACATCCTCTCCAGCATTTATTGCTTGTAGATTTTTGGATGGCAGCCATTCTGACTGGTGTAAAGTGATACCACATTGTGGTTTTGATTTGCATTTCTCTGATAATGAGTGATGTTGAACATCTTTTCATGTGTTTGCCAGCCATTTTTATGTCTTCTTTGGAGAAATGTCTGTTGAGTTCTTTGGCCCACTTTTTGATTGGGTCGTTTATCTTTCTAGAATGGAGCTGCAGGAGTTGCTTGTATATTTTTGAGATTAATTGTTTGTCCATTGCTTCATTGGCTATTATTTTCTCCCATTCTGAAGGCTGTCTTTTCACCTTGCTTATAGTTTCCTTTGTTGTGCAGAAGCTTTTAATTTTAATTAGGTCCCGTTTGTTTATTCGTGCTTTTATTTCCGATATTCTGGGAGGTGGGTCATAGAGGATCCTGCTTTGGTTTATGTCGGAGAGTGTTTTGCCTATGTTATCCTCTAGGAGTTTTATAGTTTCTGGTCTTATGCTTAGATCTTTGATCCATTTTGAGTTTATCTTTGTGTATGGTGTTAGAAAGTGTTCTAGTTTCATTCTTTTACAAGTGGCTGTCCAGTTTTCCCAGCACCATTTGTTAAAGAGGTTGTCTTTTCTCCATTGTATATTCTTGCCTCCTTTGTCAAAGATAAGGTGTCCATAGATGCGTGGATTTATCTCTGGGCTTTCTATTCTGTTTCATTGATCTATATTTCTGTCTTTGTGCCAGTACCATACTGTCTTAATGACTGTGGATTTGTAGTATAGCCTAAAGTCAGGTAGGTTGATTCCGCCAGTTCCATTCTTCTTTCTCAAGATTGCTTTGGCTATACGAGGTTTTTTGTATTTCCATACAAATTGAGAAATTATTTGTTCTAATTCTTTAAAGAAGACCTCTGGTAGCTTGATAGGAATTGCATCGAATCTATAGATTGCTTTAGGTAGTATACTCATTTTCACTATATTGATTCTTCCAACCCACGAACACGGTACATTTCTCCATCTGTTTGTGTCCTCTTTGATTTCTTTCATCAGTGTTTTATAGTTTTCTATATACAAGTCTTTTGTTTCTTTAGGTAGAAATACTCCTAAGTATTTTATTCTTTTTGTTTCGATGGTGAATGGAATTGTTTCCTTAATTTCTCTTTCTGATTTCTCACTGTTAGTGTATAGGAATGCCAGGGATTTCTGTGTGTTGATTTTGTATCCTGAAACTTTACTATATTCACTGATTAGTTCTAGTAATTTTCTCTTAGAGTCTTTAGGGTTTTCAATATAGAGGGTCATGTCATCTGCAAACAGAGAGAGTTTTACTTCTTCTTTTCCAATCTGGATTCCTTTAATTTCTCACCTCAGGAAACAAGAAAAAATCAAATAAATGACCTTAGTTTACACCTAAAGCAACTAGAAAGGGAAGAGATGCAGAAGCCCAGGTCTAGTATAAGGAAAGAAATCTTAAAGATCAGGGCACAAATAAATGCAAAGGAAACAAAAGTGACCATAGCAAAAATCAACCAAGCCAAAAGCTGGTTCTTTGAGAAGATAAATAAAATTGACAAACCATTAGTCAGACTCATCAAGAAACAAAGGGAGAAAAACCAAATCAACAGAATTAGAAATGAAAATGGAGAGATCACAACAGAAAACACAGAAATACAAAGGATCATAAGAGACTATTATCAGCAACTCTATGCAAATAAACTGGACAACTTGGATGAAATGGACAGATTCCTAGAAAAGTACAACTTTCCAAGACTAAACCAGGAAGAGATAGATAATATTAATAGACCCATCACAAGCACGGAAATTGAAACCGTAATCAGAAATCTTCCAAAAAACAAAAGCTCAGGACCAGATGGCTTCACAGCTGAATTCTACCAAAAATTTAGAGAAGAGCTAACACCTATTCTACTCAAACTCTTCCAGAAAATTGCAGACGAAGGTAAACTTCCAAACTCATTCTATGAGGCCACCATCACCCTAATTCCAAAACCCGGCAAAGATGCCACAAAAAAAGAAAACTACAGGCCAATATCACTGATGAACTTAGACGCAAAAATCCTCAACAAAATTCTAGCAAATAGAATCCAACAACACATCAAAAAGATCATACATCATGATCAAGTAGGCTTTATTCCAGGGATGCAAGGATTCTTCAATACTCGTAAATCAATCAATGTAATACACCACATTAACAAATTGAAAAATAAAAATCACATGATTATCTCAATAGATGCAGAGAAAGCCTTTGACAAAATTCAACATCCATTTATGATAAAAACCCTCCAAAAAGCAGGAATAGAAGGAACATACCTCAACATAATAAAAGCTATATATGACAAACCCACAGCAAACATTATCCTCAATGGTGAAAAGCTGGAAGCATTCCCCCTGAAATCAGGAACAAGACAAGGGTGCCCACTCTCACCATTACTTTTCAACATAGTTTTGGATGTCTTTGCCACAGCAATCAGAGCAGATAAAGAAATTAGAGAAAAATTTTAGAGTTGAATAAGCTAAGAATTTATTTTGACTCTAGCAACTGTTCAGTAATAGCAGAAAAAAGCAGGGAGAAAATAAGTAAAATAATAGTCAATAATCTTAAAAGGAATAACTGATCTCTTTGGATTAATGTCAATATTTTGGTCATAATTTAAATCAGAGTTGGGATTATTAATCAAATAGGTGGTGAAGAATGGAGGTAAGAATTATTGCATAAATTTTTGAATAGTTTCATTGGTAAATATGGGGGGAAAACAATGACTTTGCAAAGAACACTTACAACATTTATATAGTAAAAAAAAAAAATACATCTCCTGGAAATATCAACTAGTCATCTGTCTTCCACTTCATTTCTCTGAGACACTGTTACCAGAAACTCTAAAACTGAAACATATACAAATCACTTTATCACCTCAATAAATCTTTTCTAAGCTCTATATTATAGCTCTATCTATGACCTTATGTAGTTCTTATAATGGCGGAATATAATGAATATTACATAAAATACCAAAAAAATCACTATAATTACTCATTAAAATTATGAGCACATGTAAGCATTTTCAAAGTAGACAAAATAAAAGCTGATGTACATAATCAACTATGAATTGAGTTATCAATGCTCAGACAGCATAACTGATTCAATGAAACATGGTTCCATGCACTTCACATTTGTGAAAGTTTATTACATTTATTATAAACTAATTAGCATTGCAATGTAATAGTATAACCTAAGCGGCTGGCTTGCCTTCAGTAGTTCTGAAGGTAATGAAGGTTGAAAGCCTGTCTATTCTGGTAAATAGTTCTCTTCACTCATGAATTATCTTAATATAATATGTAAAATAAGAATATGATGCAGTGTAAACTTGAGAACTTTGAAATGTATCAAATGAAAATGCTGAAAGGAGTTTTTGGAAACAAGTTTAGACTATCTGTTAGGATACAAGTGATACTGACTCTGAATGGTGTTTCTAGGTAATGTATTACTAGCTATCAACAAAGCGAGTATGTAACTGGATAGACAAAACTAAATCCTCCCTATTTTCACTCATGTCACTGCAGGAAACAGGTGAACTATAATTGCCTATCTACAGCCTTCCAAATACAGTGATAGTGTTGCATGGTGGTTGACTGGAAACACCTTGGTGGTGGTGGCTTAGTCACTCACTGGTGTCTGACTCTGCAATCCCATGAACTGCAGCCTACCAGGCCCCTCTATCCATGGGTTTTCCCAGGCAAAAATACTGGAGTGGGTTTCCGTTTCCTTCTCCAGGGCTTCTTCTCAACCAGGGATCAAACCCACTTCTCCTGCACTGCAAGCAATTTCTTTATCCCTGGGCCACCAGGAAAGCCCATATTGCCTGGTTCAAATCCCAATTCCACTACTTCTGACTGTTCCACTATTTCCACTTGTGGTTCTGACAAATTCTTTAATCACTTTGTGTCAGAGTAATGATTTAATGATTTAATAATGATTAGTTTATTTAATAATTAAATGTAATGATTTAATAATGTTGATTTCCTCAACAGTAATTGGGAGTATTGTAATAGTCACATCATCATAGGAGAATGGTGAAGATTGAATGATGTGATGCATGTAAAGTATTTAGAATAGCCTGGCACACAGTCAGTCCTAAATGTTAGCTCCTGTTTACAGTACTTGACTTCAGTCTTTGGATGTTTAAATGGAGGTCTGAGCTGAGGACTGGAATAAATATATGGTTCTTCATGATTGTTACCAAAAGAAAAAGAGAGGAGAAAGAAGTAACAGCAAAGAGAAAAAGGAAGATAAGGTTCAAGAAACATGAGGAACTGAACTTCAAAGAGAGGGAATGCTTGAGGTATCTTTTAATTCATTAAATTTTAAAAAAGTTTATTTAAGAACTTTTGGTAGACAAATTTTCAAATATAACAAAGAAGAAAATATAGTATGATATGCTCCTCCATGTACTCAACTACTAGCATCAACAATTAACAACACATATTTGGTCTATGCACTCACTCATTCTCCCTCTCCTCAGTTGGACTATTTTAAACTAAATCCCAGTATATCATTTATTCTCTATTCATCAGCATATATATCTATAAGATAAGGTCTCTTGATATATATAAATATCACAACTTATTATCTTATTTGCAACAAAACATAATTCCTTGGCATTATCAAATAGTCAGTGTGCAAATCTTTCCTATTTCTTAAGAGAAAATGGATACTTATGAAAAAGTGAAAGTGTTAGTCATTCAGTGGTGTCCAAGTCTTTGCGACCCCATGGACTGTAGCCTGCCAGGCTCCTCTGTCCATGGGATTTCCCAAGCAAGAATACTAGAATGGGTAGCCAGTCCCTTCTTCATGGAAATCTTCTCATCCCAGGAGTCAAACCCGAGTATGCCTGCATTGCAGGCAGGTTCTTTACCATCTGAGGCACCAGGGAAGCCCATATTCAATTTAAAATTGGTTGCCTTTATAATATGTAAACTATATTTTTTCTCAGCTTCATTGAAACTAGTTACATACAAAAGCTTACTTAAGATGTGTGTGTATTGTGTGTGTGTGTGCACGTGTGTGCATATGATGGATGTCTAAATAAAAAGGTTGCTCTAGGTTGATAAGGTCTCTTGATGTATGTAATAACCACAATTTTATTACCACATTTACAGCAAAGCATAATTCCTTGGCATTATTGAATACTGTGTCCAAATTTTCTGTATTTCTCCAGAGAACATGGATATTTATATTTAATTTAAATTTTATTTCCATGATAACATGTAAATCATATTTTCTCTCAGTTCAATTAAAACTAGTTACATACAAAAGCTTGCTTTAGATGTGTGTGTCTGGGTTTGTCTATGTGTGTTTGATGGACATCTAAGTAAGGAGGTTGATCGAGGTTGAAATTGTGTGAAGTGGGGAGAGCAATGAATTCAGAGAGAAAATGTATGAGTCACTCAGTTGTGTTCAACTCTTTGTGACCCCATGGATTGGAGCCCACCAGGCTCTTCTGTCCATAGAGTTCTCCAGGCAAGAATATTGGAGTGGGTTGCCATTTCCATGTTTCATATAAAGCCTTCACTATCTTCAATTGCTGAGCTTGTGGAATTATAATCTTCTCATCTAACATATACCATCCCCTTAGACTTATTAACCCCTTATGTTTAGCCCCATTTTCTTTCTTGGTATAGCAAGGTTGTGGCATTTCCTCTGTCAAGCCTAGGGCTTTTAAAACTGCCTGTATTTTATCTGTTGATATGTAATCTGCTTTCTTTGCTTCTTGGTCAGCTTGGTGGTTTCTTTTCCCAATTTCAGACCTAGCAATCTGAGACTCATGTCGTCTACAATGAACAGTCATTTCTTGAGGATCTTGTATAGTAACCACTGGCTGTACTCTTTGGCCAGACCTGAAATCTCGATATTCTGCATTCCAGGGCCTATTATGTCTTCTATTTCAATTTTAGATTCAATCTGTCTCTTTCTGTTTTCTGTTAAAATCATTTGGCGATGAAGGTGGTTCCTTTGCCCTTCCAGAAACAGAATGGCCCATAACTTAGTTAATAAATCTCTTCCTATTAAAGGGATGGGGGAAATCAGGCACAAATAGAAATGAATGTAAAAATAACTGACCATTAGCATTGCACAAAATGGGCTCTAGGAAAGTGTGCCCCTGTTTCTTCCCTGACAAACCCATTACATATTCCTCATGACTGTTAAGATTTCCAATCCTTTGGGTTAAGACTGAGAAGGTTGCACCAGAATCTATAAGAAATTCTACCAAGTGGCCAGGCACATCAATGATCACCCAAGGCTGAACATTAGTTATGTAGACAATATCTCTAGGCAGAGCCACTCTCAGCCTCGGGTCCCGTTAGTCTTCCGATTGCAAAACCATCAATGGCTGGGGTTGGGGGGGAGGCGTTGCTCTCTGGCATCTGGGGCATTTCCTCTGACAATGCCCTGGCTGCTTGCAAAGGACACATTGACCACAGTCCTTCCTCCAGGAAGGACTTTTGTTCGTTTTGTCTACACATGATATGTCAGTCTTGTATGGGTACCTATTGGCCTTGTGGTCTGCCAGGACCGGATTGGCCGAGAAAGGGCAGCATGCTAATTGGTGGTCTTTGAGCAGACAGAGCCATTTCAATCATTTGGGTCTTTTCCATATTTCTCTGGGTGTGTTCAGCCTTTTCAGCCATATCCCTATTACTGAAAACCGAATAAGCCAATTGGAGTAAATCATTCATTGGAGTCTGAGGACCAGCAGTTGCTTTCTGAATTTTGTGCCTGATGTCTGGGGCAGACTGGGCTATGAAATGCACAGCCTAAAGAATTGGACATGACTGAGTGACTGAACTGAACTGAACTGAAAGGACCCATCCCTCAGGGGAGGAGAGATCCACATTTGTATGCTTCCTAAAAACCTCCTCTAATCTCCTTTGGAAGACTGCAGGATTTTCATCCTGTCCCTGTTAGACCTCTTTCACCTTTTCATAATTAATAGGTTTTACTGTAAGTTTCTTCATACCCTCTGTTAAACAGTTAATCATATGATCCCAAAAAACAACAATACAGTATACTAACGCATATATATGGAATTTAGAAAGATGGTAACAATAACCCTGTATGCAAGACAGCAAAAGTGATGCAGATGTATAGAGCAGTCTTTTGAACTCTATGGGAGAGGGCAAAGATGGGATGATATGGGAGAATGGCATTGAAACATGTAAATTATCATTTGTGAAATGAATTGCCAGCCCAGGTTTGATGCATGATACAGGTTGCTCAGGGCTGGTGCACCCGGATGACCCAGAGGGATGGAATCAGGAGGGAGGTGGGAGGGGAGTTCTGGAAGAGGAACACATGTATACCCATGGTGGATTCATGTCAATGTATGGCAAAACCAACACGATAATGTAAATTAAAAAATAAATAAATTAAAAAAAAAGAATTCAGCTGGTAATTCCATTGCAGGTTTGTATAAGATATTTAGGTATTTAGTTTAACTTTCTTGCAATAAAAGTATGGTTATATTTGGCTGTAGAACATCCAGCAAATGTAATATTAAGATTCATTGCGCCCTAATTTCAAATATTTGTATTTGTTTGTGTAACAATCAAAGAAGCATGCATTTTGTAGCCACACAGACCTAAATTCATTTTTGGTTTCTACACACTACTTTTAACACATTCAGCTCAACTTCTGTTTGATTTTCATCTGTCTTTTACAATGAGAATAATTGCACCAATTGTGGCATGCTGAAGTGATAATTAAATAAAATGACTATGAAAGCATTTAGCACAGAGACTAGTATAGGAGATACTCAAATAATCCAAGCCTCTCTTTACTAGAAAAGGTGACTATTAGTTCTGATCATGATTACTATGCTGTAGGCAATATTTATTTTCCATCTGTTTAACAGCTTCATATGACAAATAAACATGGTTTATTGACAAAAGCGAATAGATTTAAAAGTTTGCAGTTCAATGTAAAGTTGTCAAGTGAAAAACTCAGCTAGATTTGCTAATGATTACATGTGGAAATTTTAAAAAAGGGTAGTCCATTTGGGGCAGCTCTGATAGAAATGTGTAGTAGCTAGTGTGTGAAAGACATGGTAATTGATTATTTTTACTGGTATGATCACACTTGGACTAATGTATTCAATTTTGGACTCCATGTACTATGATACCATAGATTGTGATTTTACTTATAAGTAACAAAACAAATGAATGATCATAGCAAAACAAAACAAAATAGATAAGAGAATAAACAGGTGATTGTTAGAAGGGAGGGGGCTGGGAGGATCAGTGAAATAACTGAAGGCAATTAAGAATTGTGAAATAAGAGAAATGTACAGTGAGGGAAATAGAGCAAATAATAATGTAATATCTTTGTATGATGATGAAGGTTGTCAAAAGATACAAACTTCTAGTTATAAATAACTACTAGGGATGTAATGTTCATGATTAATATAACAGTAACACTGCTAAATATTATCTATGAAAGATGTTGACAGTAAATCCTAAGAATTGTCATTATAAGGAAAATATTTTTTCTTTTTCTTTCATATCTGTATGAGATCATGGGTATTCACTAAACTTACTGTGATAATCACTTCATGATTTATTTAAGTAAAATCATTATGCTGTACACATTAAACGTACACAGTGTGTATATGTATGTGTGTGTGCTCAGTCATGTCCAGCTCTTTGTGACCCTATGGAATATAGCCTACCAGGCTCCTCTGTTCATAGAATTTTCCAGGCAAGAATACTGGAGTGGGTTCCCATTTTGTACTCCAGGGGTTCTTTCTGACCCAAGGATTGAACCTGTGTCTCCTGTGTCTCTTGCATTGCAGAAAGATTATTTACCCACTGAGCCATCAGGAAAGCCCATGTTGCAATTTTGTTCATTGTTTTCTGGTTGTATTTTATGCTCTATGTGTTTTTTCTTCTCTTGATCTCTTCCTTTGTGGTTTGATAATTTTCTTTAGTGTAATCTATGGATTCCTTTCTCCTTATTTTTCTATGCATCTACTATAGGTTTTTGGTTTGTAGTTACCATGAAGTCCTTAATAATAAGCTATGTATACAGCAGTCTATTTTAAATTAATGAACTTAAAAGTTAAAGTCACTTAAGTTCAAATGCATTCTGAAAACACTACATTTTTACTCCTTGTTCCCATCTTTTATAGTTTTGATGTCATATTTTACATCTTTTTTAATGTGTGTCCCTTAACTAACTATTGGACTTATAGTTGATTTCACTACTTTTGTCTTTTAACCTTCATCATGCTAGTTTTGTAGGTGATTGATTCACTACCTTTACTATATGTTTGCTTTCACTAGTGATTATTTTTCTTTCAAATATTTTTTTTAGCTCTAGTTATGATATTTTTTTTCCACTTATAGAAATCCCTTAGCATTTCTTGTATGATTTGTTTAGTGGTGGTAAGCTCTTTCAAATGTGCTTATTTGGGAAACTACTTATTTCTCCTTCAATTCTGAATGATAAAATTTCTGGATAGAGTATTCTTGTCTATAAGCTTTGTATCTTTTAAAACTTTGGTTATATTGTGCCATATCCTTCTAGCCTATAAAGTTTCTGCTGGAAAATCAATTCATACTTTTATGGGGGGTCCATGTATGCTTGGTCACTCAGTTGTGTCTGACTCTTTGCGGTCCCATGGGCTGTAGCCTGCCAGGATTCTCTGCCATGGAATTTTCCAGGCAAGAGTACTAGAGAGCAGTGCTATTTACTACTCCAAGGGATCTTCCCAACCCAGGGATCAAATGCATGTCTTTTATATTTTTTGTACTGGCAGGCAGCTTCTTTATCGCTAGCATCACCTGGGAAACCTTTCTTGTGCATAGCAAGTTGTTTTTATTTTGCTGCCTTTAATGTTCTTTATCTTAAAAATTTGACATTTTAATTATGTGTCGAGTTGTGGATCACTTTGGATTAATCTTTTTTGAGACTGTCTGTGCTTCCTGAACTGGGATATCTGTTTCCTTCATCATGATGGAAGTTTTCAGCCATTATTTCTTCAAAGAAATGTTGTCTTTTCTTCCCTCTCTTTTCCTTCTGGGATGCTTATAAAGTAAATGTTAGTACACCTGTTGTTTCAAAGATATCTTAATCTGTCATCGTTTTAAAAATTCCTATTCCTTTCTGCCATTCCAACTGGGTGATTTCCACTACTCTGTGCTCTAGACTGTTGATCTGTTCTTCAGCCTCATAGAATCTGCTGTTTATTTCATTTAGGGCATTTTTCATTTCAGTTACAGTATTCTTTAGCTCTGATTCGTTCTTTATATATTTCCTGACTCCTTGTTGAAATTCTTTTTGTGTTTAGCCATTTTTCTGCAGTTCAGTGAGCATCTTTATGACCATATTTTGACCTCTTTATCAGGTAGATTACTCATCTCTTTTAATTTTCTTTTGTGTGAGGTTTTGTCTTGATCTTTCAACACATGGTTTGCAAGTGATGGAGTTCTGATTTGAACCCAAGTATCACATAATTTTAACCACAATGATGCATTGCCTCTCTTCTAATAACTTGCTAATATTGATGCTAACTAAAGAGGAAGCATATAACACAATGTCAGGAAGAGGCTATTGTCAGAAAAGAGGTAATAAGAAACACAACCTTAGGGTTATGAATGGAAGAAATGTTGTCAATAAATATGATTGTAATATGGTCAGAAATAGAATGGGGAGGGGGACGAGAAAAGCACAGTGTCACAAAGACACATGAAGGCAAAGTTTCAAGAATGTAAGTTGTTGACGGTGTCCAAGCTACTAGGAATTCATGAAGATAAGCATTGCAAAGTTTCCCTAGCAAAAAAGAAATAATTTCTGATCATGAAATAAATAACTTCAGCAGTGTGGTAGAAAGAGAAAAATGTCTTTGAAATTTTGTAGTTGTAGATGAATTATGTAGAGGATGTATTTTAAAGTTTTAAATGGAAGCTAGCAAAAGGATGGCAGTTGAGCATCAAATGGAATTTAGGAAGTATTTATGGGGTTGATGTTTGTAGAAAAGAAAAAAGTTACGTTTAGAATCTGATAGAAACTATGTGAAGGCTTAAATTGTATGCATGTGGAAGTTGGAGTGATGGGTAGTAAGGGAGGCCTTCTCTAGTAAAAAGGTATAGAGCCCACAGTGGATAGACATTCGGGAAAAGTCAGAGAGGTTGTGGTGAGAAATTGAAAGTGTCATTTTGATAGCTTATACTCTGTGGAGTAGAAGGTAAGTTCATCTTTTGAATAAAAGGCATTTGTTTGAGAAGACAGAAACAGAGAAATTGAGACATAGGATCACCTGACTTTGTTTTCTAATAGATACTTATTATTCCTTAGATATTTAAAGGAAAAATGTTCATAGCTGAAAAATTCAGGTAAAAGAAATCACTGTTTAAAACTTTATTATGCTACTCCCAAATTCAAGTACAGAACTTGAGTGATGTAGGATATGGACTTGTAGTTAGATCCTTTTGCCTAGACAGTCTAAGGCCTCAACAAAATTACAAACAAATGGTTTACTTTGTTCTTTTTCTTTAAATATACATCCCAAATCTCAGATTTTAAGATTCCAATGGAAAAGAAAAGCAAATTAATACTAATCACACCAGTTAATGTGCTAAACAAACAACTTGAAAATGCAATTCCTACTAACAGCCCAATCACCATGTTAAATAATTCATAAAAAAACTTCCCACCTTCTCAGACTGAAATAAAGACAATGAAGTGTGGGGCAGCACAAGAGAAACAGAGAACAAGATTAATATTTTTGGTAAATCATAGATGCCAATTTTAAGAGATCAACATTGGACACAGACTTTCAGAAAATGTAGAAAATAGATTATATGAATTCCTGGAAGTGTTGAGGATATAGGAAAAATTAGAATATACAGGAGACATAACTTATACCACTGCATGATTTTTCTCTTACCCAAACAATCACCTAAATATAGATATGGAGAAATCAGGCAATTTTTTAATTCTAAGTTGAGGCTTGTCTTGTTACTGGTAAGGAAAAACTGTAGAACAAAAAAAGTTGATATTAAAAGAATTTAAGTTAAAAAAATAAAAATATGAAACAAATGATAACTTGTGAAATATTAGAGATTTTAGAATATTGGAGATTTCTACATAGTAAAGATGTATTGTGAAGTACTTGACTTAGTATGATGGACAATAGGTCTTGATTATAAGGAAATGTTTCCTTTATTTTTTAAATAGACTATTTCCATATGATGACACATAAAAAAGTTTATCGGTGAAAGATGTAATGGTTTGGATTATTGTTCAAACAAATATTTGATCTCACCTCCTCTGACACTGTGGATGGAATATACTTTTGTTCTCCATTGATATTATGTTTGAATTGGCCAGTGACAAGAAAGCAGAAATATCTGTATGTCAATGATTAGTTTAGGTCTCGAGAAGTGTCATATATTTAATTTTATTTGGTTTCAAAAGAGTCACAGATGTTTGAAACAGAGCTGCCCAAATTAAATTTCTGTCCTGAGTCTGGAAACAGAGCCACCACGGTCAACTTGTAAACCCACAGCTCTCCATGTGATCTGAAGACCTGGGCGTGTGATCACTGATGCTTACTTCTTAATGTCATAGAGTTATGGGATGCCTGTTGAGAATGTCAACTGAAAAGAATGCACAATGTGGAAGTTGTGAGTTAAACTTTATTGGGAGACAAAATGAGAACTATAGGTGGGAAATAGCATTTCAGATAACTCTGGGAAATTGCTCCAAAGAAGTAGAGGGGAACATCAGTATAAGTGATTATAGTGAAGTGGGAGGGTACATGCAATCAAACACACATTTTTTGCAGAAGGATCCTGCTAGTTTCATGAAGTTTACTGTTAGTAATGCCAAACAGATTAAGTGTTTTTCTAGATATGAGGCGATGCAAGAATTAGGCTTATAAAATCTTCTCCTAAAAATGTCTGTCTGAAGGCCAGTTCTGTCAGTTTTCCCCACAGCACACAGTATCTCATTCCTGATCTCCACCCTGAGATCATTTCAAGGTGGGTTGAAAGTCAGCAGTTACAGTAGCTTGTGATTTAATACTTGTAGAGGCAGATGACAAGTGCCAATTTTTAGTCAGCAAGAGAAAGGGACAAGGATGGAGTAAAATCAAGGGGAAAAAAAAATCTCTAACAGTAAAAAAGTCAGAAAATTGAATGCTGAAGTGTTGAAAGAAAGAACCTGAATGTTAATAATATTAGGGGTGCAGGGGAAGACCAGAGAACAAAATCCTAAAGTCTTTAATTACTTAGTATGAGGAAGGGAAGTTTAGGAAATGACAATATTTAAGAGAGAAAAAGAAAGAGAGGATATTGTAATAGAATGACAATAATTTCAAAAATGCAGAAATTTTTAATATGAAGATGAAGTAATGATCTGAAAGTAGTACTAGAGAGCATAAGGAAGTGAACTCCATTTTTTTCTTTCATTTTTGAGATCTAGTATGTATCACTATGTATCACTATGTAAGGTGAACAGCATAATAACTTATATATGCTGAAAAATGATTGCCACTATAAGTTTAATCAACATTCATTATCTCATGTAGGTTAATTTTTTTTTCTTTTATTTCATTGAGATGAGAATTTTCAGGATCTATTCTCTTAGCAATTCTTCTATTCTTAAGTGTGTAGAGTGTCAAAGAGAGTGTAGCTTTTAATTGAAAGGTGCATTAATCAAGATTCTCTAGAAGAACAGAACCAATAGGTCTTTCTCCCTCCCCTTTTCCCCTCTCTCCATCTTTCTCTCTTTCTCTTTCTTTCTTGGAATTGACTCAAACTTTTATGAAGGCTGAGAGATTACAAGATCTGCAATCAGAAAGCTGGAGAACCAGGAGAGTCAATGGTGTGATTTCAGTCTGCACCTAAACATCTGAGAACCAAAAGGGTCAATAGCATAAGTTCCAGAAGGAGACAGATGTCCAAGTGCAGAAGGAGACAGATGTCCAAGCTCAACAGTCAGATGAAGAACAAATTCTCTTTCATCAGCCTTGTTGTTCTGCTCAGAACTTCAGTGAATTAGATTAAGCCCACTCACATTGGGCAGGACAATCTGCTTTTGTCTACTGATTCAAATGTTAATCTTATTCAGATACACCCTCACAGATACACTTCAAATAATATTTTACTAAAAAACTTGGCTCCCTATGACCCAGTTAAGTTGATGCATAAGGTTGACTATCACAAAAGAGTATCAGGGGAAGTATATCCTTGGAGAAAAGTGATATTTCATCAAGACAATAGATTAAGGGAGTTTCAATGAAGAAATTGAGGACATATGAAAACTTCTGTTTTATTTTTCTAATACTTGAATCTTGAAAATTGTGTTCTCTGGCAAGCAGTAAAACTGAGTGTTAATTTGGCTTGTTAAATTAAGAGAGCTTCAGCCGCTGACGTTCAGGATGTGCCGTTCTGTGCTAAATCACTCAGTCATGTCCGACTCTGTGACCCCATGGACTGTAGCCCACCAGGCTCCTCTGTCCATGGGATTCTCTAGGCAAGAATACTGGAGTGTGTTGCTGTGCCCTCCTTCAGGATATCTTCCAGACCCAGGGATTGAATCTGTGATTCATACATCTTCTGCATGGGCAGGCAGATTCTTTGCCATTAGCACCACTTGAGAAGCCCATGTTCAGGATCAAATGCTGCAAAGGAGAGGATAGCAGCCTGCAGAGACGTTATAAAACACAACTAGAGAGCAATAGTGTGACACAAAAGTATGCAAAGGAGCACTAACATAAAGAGGAGAAAAGAGCACCAGTGTTAGTTTGTAAAAAACTTTAAGGATGTTCTGATCACTTTCAGTGACTATAAGAACAGAGAACCCTATAAAAGATATGACAACTCTAGAGCCATTTAGGATTAAAATTTAAACTAGATTAAGATATATGAACTTCACTTATTTGAGTATATTTCTCATCTTTACTGTAAGTTGAATGCATTCTTTTCTTAGATAGCACAAGTGACTGGCATAAAAAATACTTGCAATTAATAGAAATGATTTCATTATTTTAAGGACATGTTTGTAGTTATTCTTTTTGCATAGACTTCTAGGAAAAGTTTGAATAATGCCATATCAAAGAAATTTTGAATCTGTCTCTTTTAGAGACAAATTTTACCACTCTCTGTCATAAGTTTTATCATGGAAATTGTCTTCTGTTGTAAAATAGTCAACTATGATTTTTTTTCAATAAGCATTTATGGAGCACCAGAGGCTAATAGGGCCTTGTGCTAGTTACTGCCAGATATGGAGCTGTTTACAGTACTATTCCTGCCCTTGAGTAGCTAACAGTTGGAGAGAGGCAGAGTTTGACTTTAGATAATTGAGAGCATCATGCACTAAATATTATCCGATTGTTATAAACTAAGCTTTACAAGAATAGAGAGATTATTTGTAATTTGGAAAAAATTATTCAGATCTTAATGGACAAGAATGGTATATTAAATTACTTTTGCTCATGCAATAAATTACTACAAACTTTGTGACTTAAAACAACACAAATTTATCATCTTACAATCTGAGAGTTCAGAAGCCAAAAAAATAGGTCTTACTGAGCTAAAATAAGTTTGTCAGCAAGATTTTATTTATTTTTTGGAGGCTCCAGGTTAAGAATTACTCCCACTGAAGTAGTCTCCTTTCTTTGAGTAAAGACAGAACCTGTGACTTGCTTCTAACCAAAGAATAGGGAAAGAATCCACATCCAAGGTCTTTTGTGCAATTGGTAGAATCCAGTTTTTGAGACTATTGGGTTGAGGCCCCACTTCTTTGCTATCAATCGGAACTTGGTCTTTGCTCCTGGGGGCTGCTGTCATTCTTTCTTATGGCCTCCTCTATCTACCAGTGGCATGTTGGAGTCCCTTCTTGTGCTTCCAATCTCTCTTACTTCCTCTTCTACCATTAGGTAGAGAAAACTCTGTTTATAATAGAGCTTGTGGGATTTAAATCATGTCTACATGAATAATCATCCTATTTTGAGATCAAATGTGCTATGTAGACTAATAATCATTGAAGCTATAGCTCAACATATTCACTAGTACTGGGGATTATGTTATGGAATCTTGGGAACTATGTTTTAGAGTTATGACACTATACTTATGATTTAGACTCTATCTTAGCAGATTGTTGAGAAAGGGTCTCCTTTTGGCTTCGAGGAAGCAAACAGCCCTGTTGTGAACAAGCCTATGGAAAGGCCACATGATGAACCTGCAGACTGCCTCTAGAAACTAGGGGTGGCCTCCAGTCAACAGGTCTTAATAAACTGAGACTCAGTCCTAAAAGCAGAACCTCAAGAATCTGAATTCCTCCAACAGGGTTTGAGCTTGGTAGAGGACCTTGAATGTTAGCAAGGTAGATAATCTGACTGATGCTTTGATTTCAACCTTTGAGACCCTGAGCGGAGTTCTCAGCTAAACTGTGCCTCCACTCCTGATCCTCAGAAACTATGAGATGATACATGGTAATAAGAGCCTCATTTTTTTGTGTGTTTTGTTTTAAGCCACTAAACTGTGGTAATTTGTTACAAGCAATGGAATACTAGCACATGGGACTTCTCTTTGGAGATCTTGATTCAGAAGATCTGGGGTCAGAATTAAAACCTGTAGTTTATCAAATAACAGAGGGGAATTTGATGCAGATAGTCTCTTAGCTAGTTTGAGAAACCCTGAATTATTTCTCACAATTTCCATCTTTCATTAAGATGTAGGAAAAGCTCATCATTGTGATTTTATGCCTGGGAGAACTGCATGCAGCCAGAGTCTTCATTCCTTCATTTCCTTCAGAAGAGCATTACTCAGTGAAAGTAGCTTAAAATCTGTAATAACCTGAGAAAGACCCCAGAGCAAGAGAATCTACAAAATCCATTGCACTCGAGACATAAAACAGCTTGTTCCTTCCAAAGATTGGGTAATTCAATCATCTTCCAGAAGGCCACCAGCAGGAGAATGATAGAAATGACATGTTTGCTGTTCACGGAGGAAAAAATGTAATTGGAAGCAAATCAGACAAGATGTTCACAAATAAAGAAGGAAATATCTGTTGATTTAAAAAATTGTGTGCTGGTTTACTCACTGGCCAACAATAAATTTCTATTTTCATCTTCACAATTGAACCTTGATTAGAATTAAAAGTGAATATTTTGCATTCAGAAGGATTTTTTTTAATGCCTAGAGATAGATTTATAAAGAATAAAGATTAGTCACTTTAGCAGAAGAAGGTGCTATTTATCACTTCATAAACCGAATAACTAATTTCCTAAAAAAAACGTAGTGAGTACCAAGGCTGCAACTGTAATTTCAGTACTTAGAAACAAATTAAGTTTTTTTATTAGCACACAAACTGCCTAGCTTGTGCTTATTGGATTTTTTTGGACTATATAGTTTTGAAGCAGTTCTGGAGTTTTGATCTGTAAAGTCTTTTACAGGTTATATTAATCAGGTTTGTTTGTTTGTTTGTTTGTTTTGCCTTAAGTATACTTTAGCATCACTGAGGAATCAAAATAGCTAATTCCAAATTGAGGGCAAAGCTTAGTGG
Organism: Antilocapra americana; assembly: GCA_007570785.1. NCBI lineage: Eukaryota > Metazoa > Chordata > Mammalia > Artiodactyla > Antilocapridae > Antilocapra > Antilocapra americana. Next base: position 14,615,671 of record ML664163.1, on the reverse strand, counting down.
CATGTTGATACTAAGTTTATTAAATCATGCATATTTGGCAAGGGAGGATGAAACTGTCACAATAAATGTTACTCTAAGCATAGGATATTTTTTTTTTTGTCAGCAATATCACTTAACATTCAACTATAACATTGAAATATTTCTTCCAAAATAAATTTTCATAGTTGGTAAAAGATAGAAAAAAGAGAGATTAAGGCCTTACCAGAACTTTTGTGGGTAAAGAGTTGAGGATTGACTGATAAATAATGTTTTATTTAAATAACTGAAAAAATTATTGAAATAGACTGATAATATTTGTAACATGCACTGAATGGCATTTTAGAATTTATTGAAAAAGATCCTAAAAAGCTTGCCTGTTACATAAGACTCCACCTTTAAAAGATTAAAATAAAATATACAGCAGCAGTATCACATAGCCTACACAGCCTAAAGTATTCCCTTCTACAGAAGAATGACTGATCTCTGCTCTAGTACTAGGTAGGACAATTTGATGACAACCACATGGCTGGGATAAATTTTATAACAATCTCTCTTTACCAACACTACTCTCAGGATTTCCATGATAAAATACTGCAAATTAGATGACTTACACAACAGAAACTTATTTCCTTATGGTTCTGGAGACTAGAGGGCCAAAGTAAAGGTGTTGGCATGGGTATTTTAGAGGGCTATTAGGGAAGGATATGTTCCAAGCCTCTCTTCCTGACTTACAGATGGACATCTTTTCCCTAAGTTTCTTCACTTACTCTTCCCTCTGTGTGTGTCTCTGTTCAAATTTTCTCTTTTGTTTAAGGACAGTGTTCATCTTGGACTAAGGACACATACTCATGATTTCATTTAAACTTGATTATCTCTGTAAAAAGCCTATCACCAAATAATGTCACATTCTGAGATAGTGAGGTTAGGATTTCAACACATGGATCTGGGAAGGACATAATTCAATGGTTGAATAATAACAGAATTCTCTAATATTCTCTCCATCACTCAAATGAAATTTTGAGTTGAAAGAGAACTATATAGATTATATGATTTGCCCAAGGTCAAATGGCTAAGGATGAGGAGCACAGTGGCTGGCCATAGAAATTTGAGAAGGACCAAATGAGTGGACCATTGAAGCTGATCCTCCTACAACTACATGAGAAGTTGCCAAAGAACCCAGCATCTGAAGCAAATTGAAAAAGTGAAAAAGCTCAGTAAGTGGGTCCCTCATGGGTTGACAGAGATCTCAAAAGAATAGTCATTTTGAAGTGTTGTCTTCTCTTATTCTATGCAAACACAATGAACCATTTCTCAATCAGATTGTGACATGTGACAAAAAGTGGATTTTTTATGACAACGGGTGATGACCAGCTCAGTGGTTGGACTGAGAAGAAGCTCCAAAGCACTTCTCAAAAGCAAACTGGAACAACAACAACAACAAAAGGTTATGATAACTCTTTGGTGATCTGCTGCTAGTCTGATCTACTACTTCTTTCTGAATACTGGGGAAACCACTACATCTGAGAGGTATGCTCAGCAAATCAATGAGATGCATCAAAACGGCAATGCCTGCAGCAAGCATTGGTCAACAGAGAGGGCCCAATTTTTCTCAACAACTCCAGACTATACATGGCACAACAAATGCTTCAAAAGTTGAACAAATTGGGCTACAAAGTTTTACCTCATTCCCATTTTCACCTGACTCCTCACCAACCAACTATCACTTCTTCAAGCATCTCTATAACTTTTTGCAGGGAAAATGCTTCCACAACCAGCAGGAGGCAGAAAATGCTTTCCAAGAGTTCATTGAATCCTAAAGCATGGATTTTTATGCTACAGGAATAAAATAACTTATCTCTCATTGGAAAAAAATATGTTGATTGTTACTCTTTCCATTGTAATTGTTCCTATTTTGATTAATAAAGATGTGTTTGAGCCTAGTTATAATGATTAACAATTCATGGTCTGAAACTGCAATTACATTTGCACCGACCCTAGTGGTAAAGAATCTGCCTGCTAATGTAGGAGACATAAAAGACATGGGTTCAATCCCTGGGTTGGGAAGATCCTCTGGAGAAGGAAATGGCAACCCATTCCAGTATTCTTGCTTGGAGAGTCCCATGGACAGAGAGCCCTGGCAGGCTACAGTCCATGGGATCAGAGTTAGCCACAACTGAAGTGACTTAGTCCATATGTAACACTATGTATATTCTCCTCTAAAACTGCCCAAGTAGACTTGCCCTCCTCCAAAGCATGTTGTCTACCAAATGCTGGCTTTTGGGCTCCTGCCTCTACTCTCTGCTGATGATAAGGCTCAGCCTCCCACTGAACTAAACTAAGCTACATGGTAGGAGGATCTTTATAGATCCTTAGTCTTGACAAGATGAGAACAGCTTCCAAAATGAATCTAAACTGAGAACATCTCTTCCATTGCACAGATGTCATTGACTTAATTATATTTCCTGTGATAAAATATTGAATGTCTCCTCCAGCCACTACCACCTAGAGTTTTATTATTTAACTACAGCATGCTTATTTTTGAAACATCAACTCTGATGTATGAGTTCATCATCTTTTTAAGTGCATCATTTAATTAGAAGCCAGAAAAGAACACACTCAAAGTGAATTGTTCCATCTAAGTTTGGCCAGCATTGTTTTTACACTACAGTTTAACCTGAATGATAAATATCAATATTAGCCTTTCTCCATTTAGGCTTACTGAGTAACAGGTGTCTAAATAATTTAAGAAACATATTTGCATTGAATTATGTAACTTGAATTATGCAGACTACAGGTCCAAACTCTTCCAAGAAATGCTAAATATTTATGTTACTTTGTTGACAATTTTTTAGAACTTTCTTTTTTTAATCTGAGTAAATGCATTTCTCCACACATGTAATCATCTTCTTCATGGCTCTCCCTCTCTTCTGTCTTAATAAAAATTGCATTGATTTGTTTATAAACCTGTTATTACTTTCATGTATAACATTACTTAGTTATATTTGTATATAACATGGCTTTGTCTACAAATATGATGATTTATACTAATTATTCTTCATGATTGTTTGAAATTCAGGAAACAACCACACAGTAAAACTGTGTGCTATTTTGCTTTTATACCCTAAACCTAGGCATTCTGCTCAATAGTTCTCCAGAACAGTTGAGTCCCTTCTTCCTTGATGATTCTTATTGAAATTGAGTAGAAACTTAAAAGTCAAAGCAGTATAAGGATTTTCTCTGGACCATTGTGTCTCTAACACTATACAGCTGTTCTCCAAAGCCCCAGAAAACCCATTTCAGGGTGTAGGATTTCAAAAGTTCTCAATACCAGGTAGTTCTGAACACTGGCAACCTGTGGAAACCATGGAAGTTTCAAAATGTTCAGTTTTGAGGGTAAAGTTATAAATTCTCTGTACTCCCAGAACCCTCAAAATGGAGGTCAGCTTTTGAGGCTTGAGGACTACTGATATTGTGACTGTCTTTAATTTAGAGGTGGGAAGCAGGATTGATTCTCCCAACATAATCAAGCATATGAATTGAAGTGAAAGTGAAAGTCACTCAGTTGTGTTTGACTCTTTGTGAGCTTATGGACTGTACAGTCCATGGAGCTCTCCAGGCCAGAATATTGGAGAGGATAGCCATTCCCATCTTCAGGGGATCTTCCCAACCCAGGAATCAAACACAGGTCTCCCACGTCGAACGTGGATTCTTTGTCAGCTGAGCCACCAGGGAAGCCCAGGAATTCTGGAATGGGTAGCCTATCCCTTCTCCAGTGGATCTTCCCAACCCAGGATTTGAACTGGGGTCTCCTGAATTGAAGGCGAATTCTTCACCAACTGAGCTACTAGGGACACAGTAGATAAAATATATCTCTGTGTAAATACTGGTGATGCTTTATGCTTATCCTCCAAATTTTAATTTTATGCCACTGGTTGAGGCCCAGAGATTTACATTTTAAGCAAGAATTCTGGTATTTTTCCTTCAGGTGAGCTTTCCTTTGAGAAAACAAATGGGAGAGGTAAGGCCCTTTTCCATTCTTCTCTTACTTTGATCATTATGGTACTTAGGGGCTCCTGATTTCTTGTAGCTACGTGCTACTCCTGTTCCCATCATTCCGGTGGATATCTGTGATGCCAGCTCAGTGACTGCCTCTCCTTCCATCAACTCTGGCTTGAAGAGGGGAGCGTGTGGAACTTATAATTGATGCTGGTCATTTTCTCACTGAACATTTATAATAACCTTGATCTTGGACAGTTCCTGAGTGGGGCATTTGTTGCCATTTGGGGAAGATATAATTGAAATATCCTCCAGAATTGGGAAAATGCTTGCTCTCATTCTGGAAAGATAGACCAGCTCTCTCAAGCCAATATCCTCAGAGGACTTCATCTCCAAATGTCCCTATACCATTTCTCAGAGTCCCACACTTTTATAACCAAGGCTCTGATCTGAACAGAACTGATCTGTCTGAATGAGGTTTAAATACCTCTGGAGCTCTGCAACTCTATCAATGGTTCAGTTTCTTAATTATCTATGTTAAATTTGATCATTCACTACTTATCATTGGTCTTCAGTTTCTCATTATCTCCCTGTAGGCTATCAATACATATTAATAATAACCAGTAAACTCTACTATCATATGCATGAATCATTGGACCTACACATTCCTCTCCACTGAACAATTTGCCCAGGTCATCACCAGTCAAAGTTTTAGCTATTGTGCCAGAGACTATCTATACCTCATCTATCTCCCTTGCCTACTGCACACTGAGTCCTAAACTCTAAATGTTGTTTGTTTTGTTGGGCCACTCTCAGTACCAGTAGTGTGAATTTGTGTCCTCTGAGAGGCAGGTGCTAAGGCAGGATTATACATCTGGGATTTATTTGAAGAAAGTGTCTGTAAGGGAAAAGGGAATGGAGCCAGAGGAGGTGATGGTGAACCTATAAGACCATCATACAGGTCTGACCCCTATAAGGCAGAAAGGAAGGGTTGTGTAGAAAGAGTCTCAGATTATAGTATGTTTCTGAGAAAATTTGGATAGGCCCAGGGCGGAGTCCTTAAGCCAAAGGCTCTCAAGCGAGGAATCTTACCTCTTGTAGGACTGAACCTGTTTTAGTATCCTTATCATACTCAATAATTTGCTGAGAGCAGCTGGGGGAAGCATGGCCTCAGTGCAGCTGCAGTGGCTTCAGAGTGCAGCATCTCAGGTTTTCTATCAATTTCATGCCCCACAGCATCATGGAGAATCATGCAAAAAATCATGGAAAATTGAATGCATTTAATAATATCTGATTCAAACTATTTAGCTGCCTTGAGTGGATTTTTTTTTTCTTTAACCAACAACTGGGAATGTTTTGCCCACTGTCTGCCATCTCCAGGGGCAAAATGAAATGAATAACTGAGATCCTTATGGGTTTTTCTGAGATGAGTTAAGTCATAAGTATAGTGAAATATGAACCTAGAACCTCTTAGGCTAAGTATTTCTCCTAAGGGGAGTTTGCTAAAGAATAAGCTACAGATTCTTACCTCCTTGGTGTACAGTAGGAATGCCAGCCAAGTTGTGTTTTCTCTGTCATCATTTCTTCTCCTGCTGTTGTTGCTGCTGTTGCAAATAGACTTCTGCCTTAAGAATTTTGTAGAGTTTGCTATGTCAGTGTCTGTCAACCCTATATTCAAAGTTACACTATAGTGGATTCTTTTGTTTGCAGGTATTGTTTGGAAGTGACTTCAGAATTTTCTTTTTTTTAATATCCTGTATCAAATGTAATGTAGTTTGAGCATTTTAATATCTTTTCAGAATAGGGTACAATGGATTCAGATAGCTTGTGAGGAGATTATTCAAACACAATTTTGAAAAGTGCTCCAGATATTTGAAAATTGTTTAAATTTATTGAAGGCATTTTAGAAACCCTTCATTCTCTACTAATGCTTTTCATTTATTGACTGTTTTGGAATTTAATAGAGTAATAATTTCTGCCTAATTAAAATAAAGTGCTAAAACTGTTTTATAACAATTATAAAAATTTAAGCTAAAAAAATGGAATCTGACATAGAGGGCTTATTGCTTGCAGAAAGCTAATATCCTCAGACATGGCATGGACAATGTAGTTGCTTTTGTTGCATACAAAGCAATTATAGTGATGACTGTATGCAGATCAGAATGATATTAACACTTATTGTAGTAAGTCTGTTAAGAAACTAAAAAACATATCTTGCTCAAATTCTGAGAAAAATTAAATAAATATAAAATGCTAAACTTTGACCATTTTTTAAACCATTAGAGAGGAAAGTTCTGATACTACCCTGCAAGAATCTAGACTAGTGGAATTATAAAAAAGTGACTTTTAAACTTAGAGGTATAATTCCATAGAGGTATTCTCTATTCCACAGAAATATAACTGACACACATTATATTAGTTTCAAGTGCATGACATATGATTCAAAATTTGTATATATTGTGAAATAATCACCACAGTAAGTCTAGTTAACATCTGTCATTATATAGCTAAGAAATTTTTTCTTATGATGTGAACTTTGAAGATTTACTCTCTTAAAAACTTTCAGTTATGCAACAGAGAATTATTAACTATAGTTACCATGTTGTACATTACATCCCATGATGTGTTTATTTTATAACTGGAGTTGTACCTTTTGACTCTTTCACTTGTTTCAGCCCCACCTCATCCCCACCCTGTCTCTTGCAACCACCAATGGAAAAAAGTGACATTTTAATATTGATCATCTCTTTGAGCTATCCATTCAATGCTTTTCCTTTACATACTACATAACACAGCTTCACTGTGATTAGCTGTGAACTTCTGAAAGAAGCCAGCAGTGTCTTAGAAACGCCTAGTACTATTGCCTGGATTATCTTGCTATCTACTCACAGGCTCCAGGAGATCATTTACATCTTCCCGCCTTTGTTCTTGGCCAGTTCTCACTCCTCTTCCACTGTCCTCATATTCTGCACTTAGCAGAGTATTTCACCTGCAACAAGTTTATCTAGTTCCTCATCTTTGTGATTATTTTAGAAATTACTTATTTAATTACAAAAGTCCAGAAGTATTTTGAAAACACAAAATTGGTGTCAAAGCTTGTTGAAACTCATGTTTTTATAATATTTTTTTCTGTAGTCTTAGTAAAAATATTAAAGATAAAATAACTTACAAAAATTATCTGGCATAGTTTTTACCTCTTGTAGTATTCAGTAAATATTATTCTATGCAGTAGTGTGCTCATACATGTTTAACAGCACATTCTCAAAATAGAAAGAAAAAAATAAAAAGGTTGATTTGCAAATATACAAATTTCCATGGTGCTATTCCTTCCACCACAGTGATTTCCGACTACCCACGCGAAGTCACTGACTGGGGACTTATGGAAGGATATACACAATCAGATTTTGAAAGTGAGCGCAAGCTGGCTTCAGCATACCACTGACTCTCTGGCACAGATATCATTGCCTTGTCCATATTCCTCACAACCATATCATTTTATGGCATCCTGCTCTGGTTTCCAACTGCTAGTTTCTGCATGTCTCAGTCTGAGGGTTATCTATGTATATGGAATTCCTTTCTGCTAAAACAGCAGTGCCAAGAAGTTATTTTCCCAGTGTCAGGAGGAATAACTGGTAGCAGTTTAATTGATAACTGACAATGTTTGGTGTGTCAATTCACCATCTTTCTCAACTATCAATGGGATAAGTCTGAAGTTTTTGTTCTATCAATAAAACTGTGCTCATTGTTCCCCAGAAGTAAGTCTCAGGGTAATGCTATGTTGTCTTCCTTTCCCTTTGTCACTTTCCTACTCCTTTAACAGGATCTCTTCCTAATAAAACTACCTGCATCTAATACTATCTCAAGATCTACTTCTGCTGGAATGCAAACTCCTATTCAATATTAATTTTGGTAGATGTCTTTAGAATATTAATGTCTAGCCAAATTTATATGTCTGTTTGATATTCCCACCATTACATCAAACTCAAGATGATCTCTTTTATTCTACCAGATTCTTTTCTTACCATAACAATTCTGTAATAGATGGGACGGCTCCAAGTACTACTTGTTTTTGATTAAAAAATATTAACATCTCATAGCATTAGGGCTCCATGAAATTCTTTGCAAAGGAGAGAATTTTGCTACCAAATATGATCTACTTGCAAGCCTGTTCAAGACAGGGTCTGTCTAGGTATTTGTTGCTGAGTGAGCTTTTTCCTAGTAGCGTTAGGTGAGAGTTTCATTGTGGTGGCCTCTTTTGTTGTGGGGCATGGGCTCTAGAGTGTGTGGGCTTTTGTAGGTGCAGCTCCCAGGCTCTAGAGTAAAGGCTCAGTAGCTGTGCGGCACGGGTTTAATTGCTCTGCAGCATGTGGGATCTTCTAGACCAGGAATTGAACTTGTGTCTCCTGGATCGGCAGGCTGATTCTTTACTACTGAGCCACCAAGGAAGCTAGCAGGTTCTGTTCTTTAGTTGTGATTTTCAGGAAATTTTATTGGAAAAAATGTGGAGAATCAAGTAGGAGCAAAGGATTGCACCTGATGGGAGAGAGGCCAAAAAACAGAGCAAGAGAGTGATATGGAAAATAGCTTACTAATATCAATGGAACTTAAATTCCTGGAGGTATTTTTAGATGTAATATCCATGTTCTTATAATTGCTTCCTCTTTTTTCCTCTTCCACATTGGTAGCATTTTCTCTAAATTACTTATAAACATAAATTTGCTTCATTTTGTTTTATTTTTATGCTCAGTTATTTTGCTCTGTTTTTTTTTTCTTTTTGATACAAAACTAGCCAGAAACACTAGCCAAAAACTAGCTATGGTCACAAAAGAATAATGTCAATGTCTATCTCCATCTTCAAACCGGTAGTAAATGTTTACTAGGGAAATGAAAAAAAATCTGCCAGAAGGAAATATCTGAAATGTTTGACTTGTTTTAAAAAAAAAAAAAAAAACTCTCTTTGTTATACATAAGATATCTACAATAAGAATTTCCTTCTTCCCAGCTGGTGATGTAAACAACACAGAAACAGGAACAAAAATGAAAGGGAGGATACAAAAAATTATTAATGTCCCCTTTCTTTTATGATGTACATTCTGCTTGATTATGATAGAAGAGATGCCATCTATGTTATGCCTTTAGACTGTTGGCTCCAAATTGCCTTGCTTCTTCTCAGGTCTGCTATAGGAGTCATAAATCCTATAGTGGGAATGACAAGAAATGACAAGTACAGTCCAGCTTACAAAGCTGGCTTTCAGTGCCACCCCTGGTATTAAGATAAGTTCTTGCATTTACCAAGGGACTTAAATGTCACCATGTATCTTGTGAAATCAGTTTACTGACATCTGAAGTGAGTCCTTTTCTAAGACACTTGGAATAGCCAGGCAAATGCATGCTTTTGAGGTCAAAATTAAATCCTGAAATAAAGCACTTCATGTCAATGTAAGATTTCCTCTGGCTGTCATCACATTTTGGCTGTTCTCATTATAAGAGAAATTAGAGCAGCCTTTTTCTCTCACTCAGAGCTCTTAGGGCAGATTTCAAGCACAGTTAAGCTGTTGTAAACTTAGGGCTGGGCTTCTGTGAGAACACATATTTAATCGGTGAATACTGAATTAAAGGAGAAATTAGGGAATAAGCATGTGAAAGAGTCAGGCACCATATGAATTAGCCAAATCATTTTTAATATTTTGAGTTGCTGAATAAGCAAGTCATTCAATGCCACTGCTTTTGTTTCTAGGGCAATAATGATTCAAAGCAGGGAATGGCCAGTAGCAGATGTTATTATTGGAACCATGGCTTTATAATGGAATCAGGGTAGTACAGATCAAATAAACTCTTCTTAGGGAATTTTTATCCATATTTTCTACATTGTTGAAGGATGCCACTTTTCATGATTATTCCAGCTGAAAGGAAATATTTTTTCATTGTGTGTTCACTGCCACAGTTTCTTATAGTAAGACTTCTGATCTTTGATTTATGCTCTTCTTTGGTCACCAAATCTCATTTATAAAGAATAAAGTAGCTTTTGTTTCTGAGAAAATTGTTCTTTTTTTTTGACTGCTGTTATGGCCAATTGTCAAAGAAAAAAGGGAGCAACAGATAATTTCTTATTGAATAAGATCAGAAAAAATAAGAAAGTTGTTTTCTGGTTATGTGGAATTGAATAAGTGGCTCATTATGGTTTCCTAATATTTGATAGATTTTGTTCTTAATTATCTTTTAGTATCAAAATGCATTTTCCAAGATATCTTAACTTCCTAGAATGGCAAAGTGACAAATGTGTATAAAAAGATTAAAGATTATTTATTTCAGATAAAAACCCTCACATAGTACTCTATCAAATTTTATACCCCTCAATTGAAGACACATTCTGAACACTTTGAAGATTCTTTGAAAAGCAGAATTTTAATTAATGGATCAGCATATTAGGTCACAGTGGTGACCTAGGCAGAATTTAAGTTGGTGTTTTCTTTGGTTCCTTTTCTGTATCTTTATTCCCCCCTACCTTGTCCCATGTCTAGTTCCTTATTCTTTTCTCTAGATACCCATTGAACATTATTTTGAAAATTTGCTCAAGTCTCTCCTTATACAACTTTTGTCATTTGGAATACAGAGGCATGGATGACATGTGAGCTAAAGCTTTCACAACTTCTATTTTCAAATGCATTAAATCAGCCTCTGATTAGTCAAGTTCAGGCAGTTGTAGGGAGAGCATTTGAGGCTGAGAACCATGTAAACAATCCCCGCCCCCCAGCACACTATGTTATTTTCTTCAAACCAACATTTGCAGCTTATCCATCCCTGAGGAAAGAACCCCAAAAGGTCTTAGAAGGAAGTTGATTGAGGTCATGGAAATTCTAAAATTTTTTATATAGAAAATGATCAAAGGCTAATATTTCACATCCAATGACAATGCAAAAACACATGATTCAAGACTAATACCTGAGAGTTTTGAGATTTAGGTTATAGATAGAATATGCTTGAAAAAGCCACTTAGGTCAATGTTTCCAAAATATATTCTGAGGAAAACGAGTCTTTCAACTTCTTTCCCCACCTCCTGCCACCCTCTCTACCCTCTGAATTCATCAAAACTAGAACAAAGCTTCAATGGTCTTGGGAAATTACAATCTAAGTCAGTAAAGTCAAGTTATGCAATGCTCTGCAGTGGATCAGCCTCTCTAACGCAGATTAAAGCTCAATATCTTCAAGAGCCATTTGACTCTTAAGGATTTGTCTTATCTATAAATGAGCATCTTTGGGGATAAAAGCAAAATATTCATCTTCCTTGGGTTTTATCTTTGCTATTTACAAAGTGAAAGAGTTGAAAATAAGTGAGTTTTCAAACATAGTCTTGAAGATCACCTAATGGTGACATTAATATAGAGAAATCCATACCGATATGGGAGTACTCATGAGATAACCCTTCTTTCAGTTCTCGTTTTGTATGATTCTATGATTGAATGAACTCTGAATTTGTTTACAGACCTAAAATTTCTCAACTGTCAGGATTCTACATCAATTAAATTTGTTAAGATTTCAAATTGTCCATAAGAAAAAATTTAAGTCTCTTCCTACTCAATTAAGTATAAAATGGAACTCCATTGTTTAAAGTTGCTTATGAACTCACCCAGGAGTAGATAGTTACTGTGCTTGCAGGAACAACTGGTTTTGGGGTACAATTAGAGATTATCTGTGAGGTTAGTAAAGCTGTGCAAATTTATCTTTTTTTATGTAGATAATGTATTTTTAGGCAAGCAATGATACTTTGCCAACAAAGGTCTGTCTAGTCAAGGCTATGGTTTTTCCAGTGATCATGTATGGATGTGAGAGTTGGACTATAAAGAAAGCTGAGCGCAGAATTGATGCTTTTGAACTGTGATGTTGGAGAAGACTCTTGAGAGTCCCTTGGGCAGCAAGAGGATCCAACCAGTCCATCATAAAGGAGATCAGTCCTGGGTGTTCATTGGAAGGACTGATGTTGAAGCTGAAACCCCAACACTTCGGCCACCTGATGTGAAGAGCTGACTCATTGGAAGAGTCCTGATGCTGGGAGAGATTGAGGGCAAAAGGAGAAGGGGACGACAGAGGATGAGATGGTTGGGTGGCATCACTGACTCAATGGATATGGATTTGGGTGGACTCCAGGAGTTAGTGATGAACAAGGAGGCCTGGCATGCAGCAGTTCATGGGGTTGCTAAGAGTCAGACATGACTGAGAGAGTGAACTGAACTGAACTGATATGTGATGATGTGTTCTCCTTATTTCTCTCCATATGCACATTTTAACTTTAAAAACATCAAAACTTCTTATGTTTTCTGCAACTTATTTTTTCTCTTTCCTTCAGTTTTTCTCCATTATTAGCTTTTTTCTTTCCTTCATTTCTAGACTTTGTTATAAGTAGTAAGGTTCCAGACAAGTGTTAATATAGCTCTTGTTCAAATATTTTCTCTCTTTAAACAGGGTGCTTACCAACCACTTTTATATAGATTTTTTTTTCTTTTACTTTTGTCTCCTTTACAGCTTCAGAAACTTAGAAAGGTCACAGTTTATGTCCAATTTTTCCCTTTGATTTCTTTTTTTTACAAAATTTCATTTCTTTAAACTCGTTCTACAGGACATTTCTGTCTTGAAAAATGAGACAGACTGTGTTAAGTACTATTCATTACTACTGTATTCTTCTGTTCCACTATTGTAAAATATACTGAATGCCATGTTCAATTGTGGTTGTGTCAAAACAAAAAGAGATAGCAGTTTAAGGCCTCTGTTCATTTCCTTTCTATTATACTTGGAGCATTTCATACTTTGAAACAGTTTTCAGTTCATGAAAGAAAATTAAAAACCTATATCCTTTTTACCCCTTCAGCAAAAGAAGGCAGTAACTTTTCATTTAACCATCTTTTCTATAAAAATAAAAACAAGTTTGTGGTTTTATGTGTTAAGGACCAAAAAAACATGATACAATGCTTGCTATTATCTTGGGAAATTAGCTGTACAGCATTCAAAGGCTTTCTTCCAAGAGCTTCAAATTCATTTATTTGATTTTTGAATAGAAATTTGTCTGGCCAAGCAGATGTATGATTCAGAAGGAACTCCCCCCCCCCCTCAGAAATGACTCTTGACATCTCTAGTCCTGCCATCTATCTTTGTGTGTCTATTTGTGTGTGTGATCCTGTAGAAACTGGCTTCATAAGACCACATTTTTCTGTCCCACAGAAGACTGTCTGATCCTGTCTTTGAAATCCTGCCAAGAATCTTAAGAACCCACGTTCAGGCAGAATGTAGTCCAGTAGGGGAGTGTTTAGGGAATGTTTGCAGCAAGGAAAGTCTTATCAATAACATGACTAGGAATTTAGATGTGACATTGTGACCCATAATAAGTGGAGGGAAATCATCAAAATGTGGCCACTTGCAGCATATTGTAGGATTTTCTTGCACAGACTAAGTCAGAGCCATGCGTGTGACTGCCTCCAAAATCGCCCTAGCTTTAGACAGGAACTGATAGTCAGCAAACCCAAGGACTTTTTTAGATTTTCAGGATAAATGATAAGAAAAAAATGTAGTACAGGAAGAGTGAAAATTACGAAGAACATCAGAAATAGTGTGGGTATCTCAGTGAGATAGGAAATGATGGTTGATCACTTTCCAAAAATCTCCAATGGTGTAGAGGAAAGTGTGTTGATGTGACATCAGACAGACTAGATCCTGATGTCTGGTGTAGAATTGTGGTCATTTTGCTTAATATCTGTGAATCTCAGTTTTCTCAACTGTATCAACATGACAGTATTATTGAGAAGATCATTAAAGATAAGGTGTATAAAGTGCCTCATACGTTATCTAATACATATGTGTTAATTGTTATGATATTATTAACATCCCTACTATTATTCTTTATCCTTTGGTTTTTTTAAGTATCAAGCTAGATCTTTTTTCATTGCATAAGATAACAGTATTAATGAAATCAGGGCCATGAAGGAAAAATTGTAGCTGTACGTTTATTGTGCATATCCCAGACACTGTGCTGTGAAATAATTAGGGTAAATCTGAGAAAAATGCATTTGTTTTTTAAATATGTGTTTTGTTGCTTGGTTTGTTGATTAGAATTGAGAAAAGCACACTCCACAAGGTGGGTTTAGAGCCTTTTATTGAAAACTGGAACGATGTGAAGATGTTGTATGAAGTATGTTGGAAAAATGAAATGAAAAGTTAGTCACACAGTTTTGTCTGACTGTTTGGGATTCTGTGGACTGTAGCCTGCTGGGCTTCTCTGTCCGTGGAATTCTCCAGGCAAGAAACCTGCGGTGGGTTGCCATTTCCTTTTCCCGGGAATCTTCCAGACTTGGGGATCAAATCTGGGTCTCCTGCATTGCAGACAGATTCTTTACCAACTGAGCCACTAATGCAATTTTAAATATGTTTCACTCAGGATCATCTTCCCATTCTTTTCCTTGTTTTGGTCTCACTCTACTTTTCAATCCTCCTTTTTCTTCATCAATTCCTTGTTTCCTCTTTTTTGGCCATCTTTTCTTTAATTCATTTTCTTTTGCCATTTAAGGTTTCTGTTTGTTTTCTTCCTTTTTTTCCCTTCAAAATATCATGATTAGAATACTCAATTAATAAATCACCTGTTGTCATCATTTTGGAGAGTAGGGATGGGCCAAGACATACTTAATAGATCAGTTCAAAAAAGGTTTGAACTGGTTATGGAAGCTATAAGAATATGAGTTTTTATTTTGACAACAGAATAATCTATCTTAAATTCTTCCCTCAGAATTTAAAAAATATTTAGAGGCAGAAACTTGTAAAAAGTATGATTGAAAGAAAGCTGTGGTACATATACACAATGGAATATTACTCAGCCATTAAAAAGAAACTGGAGCCTATTTTACAGTGAAGTAAGTTAGAAAGAAAAACACCAGTACAGTATACTAATGCATATATATGGAATTTAGAAAGATGGTAATCATGACCCTATATGAGAGACAGCAAAAGAGACACAGATGTATAGAACAGTCTTTTGGACTCTGTGGGAGAAGGTGAGGGTGGGATGATTTGAGGGAATAGCACTGAAACATGTATATTATCATGTGTGAAAAAGAGCACCAGTTTGATGCATGAGACAAGGTGCTCAGGGCTGGTGCAATGGGATGACCCTTAAGGATGGGATGGGGAGGGAGATAGGAGTGGGGTTCAGGATGGGGAACACATGTACATCCATGTCAATGTATGGAAAAAATCACTACAATATTGTAAAGTAATTAGCCTCCAATTAAAATAAATAAATTAAAAAGAAAAAAATAGCTCATTGGATGAATTAAAAAAATAAAGATTTAAAGAAGCTTTGTCTCTCCAAGAAATATAACTTTCACTTTTAAATTTGTAAAATGTTATCTTTTGAGGGGATGTTCATGGGAAAGTGTGTCATAAGGAGACCTACTTAAACTCACGAAGCAAATAACCTTGCCCAAGATTGTTGAAGAAATAGTGAAAACATAGGAACATGTGTTTTAGATTTAGAAATCTAAATCCAATTATTCAATGATGTGGAATACCATCAATGGTTGAGCCACAGCTATGTGTCAGAGACTTTACTTGGAGAGAAAGAGGTAGCTTTGTCTCCTTTGTGTGGCATATAAGGCATTGCCCTTATAAACTCTACCTGTTCTGCTGTGTGGTGTGTATTTGAGATGAGAAGGTGAAAGTTGGGAAAGTAGGATAATGCTTAGGTTGAATCAGCATCGCTTCCTAAATAGGTAGCTAAAAAAGACTTGTTATGGTAGATAGAGCTCAACACCAGTTAGTATACAGAGATGTGTCTGGATAACAGAAATTATACTGTAGTTAGACTAGTCAGTTCTGATGCAATTGTTGTATTTAGATCCATAGGTGAGTACACACTCCGCTCTTAGGGGATTATAGTTTTTCTCAAAGGCAAAAAATATTCCCGCAGAAAGTCAAACTGGAATGAGGCTTATCCTTGAATAGGAAGAGATGGCTAAAGAGGTGGACTTGTATTAGTATACTCAGAGTGTTCCTTGGGTACAGGATGACTAGATCTAACAAAGAAAGACTAATCAGAGGTTAATAGACTGTGATAGCAGTAGTGCAGAGTGAAGTAATCTAAACAATTATATGCAACTGAAAGGTTGAGAGTGCTTCATAAATGGGAAAGTTTGGCAAAAATGAGGGCACTGCTCTTTTACTTCCCTACAATAAGCCAACTTAGTGTAGAATCAGACTCTTCTCGAGGCGGAGGCAGTCGTACCAAAGCTGCCAGGATAGTCAGAAGTGGTGGCTAACTGTGGAGACTGAGGGAATGTAAACACAACTGACATGTTTGTTTGCAGATACCAGTACCCTTGCCTGGAGAATTCCATGGACAGAGGAGCCTGGTGGCTACAGTCTTTGGAGTTGCAAAGAGTCAGACAGGACTGAAGTGACTTAGCATGCATTCATGCAACAGAACAGAGAATCTCTTATTTGATTCAGGAATATACTTGGGGACTCTTTGAAGTGGCTCAATGTCCACAATAAAAATGTGACCTCAGATAATACAGGCTGGTGAAGAGAGGATGCCAGCAAAATATAAGCCTAATTTTCTTAAGAGGTCTGGTCTTTTTTGGAAAGTAATAAGTACCAAAAAAAAGTGTTGATTAAAATTTAAAAATCGCTTTTGCTATTGAATTTTAATGGCAATAATCAAGTGCAATTTTATTGAGTTATAATTTATGTACAATAAAATACAATAATTTTGTGTATAGCTTGATTAAAAAACATATATGCCCTGTAATCAACATTCACATTTCTGCTCACATGTAGTTTCTAGAATTCATCTCTGATGCTGTGTACGTTAAGTCACTTCAGTCGTGTCCAACTCTTTGCAGCTCTGTGGACTGTAGCCCATCAGGCTCTATTACTTAGACTAATATTTAGACTAAAAAAGGACTTATATTCCTTCTTGTTGCTGGATAAGAAGCAATTTTAGTCTGTCTTCTTTGTACAACTATGAAATAAAAGAGAAAAATAACTCAATTTGGTTTTCTTATTTAAAGTAATAAGGAAATGGGCATTATTTTCTTATGAATATGGAGTAACTTGGATTTAAAACATTTTTAATAGAAATAGATTGTTAATCAAGCTATGAGTTAATGAGCAATACCAGCTTGTGGAAAGCTGTATGAATTTTCCAAAAATTTTACTTTCATTAGAACTATAATTCATTGTGTCTTTATTAAATATCTTGAATCACTGTATTGTTTTATGATTGTTTCATAATTGAATGTGTTTATTTGCATTTTTCATGGACAAAATCTGTTCCTGTAACAATGGAGATGTGAATTTTCTCATAGCAATTTAAATACATTAGTTTTCTGATTTGATTCTAAGGACTTGGGAAGATTGAAAGGGGCATAAGAGTGGAAATACATATTGTCTGAAAATATAAACTGGTCTATGTAAGTATAGTGTGTCAAACATTTGCCTACACCCTGTTTTTGGTTCCTGTCTGCTTTTTCTTGATTCTTACTCTAAAAGTACTCTTCTTATTTTTCTATCTTCAGCATATTCCTCCCAACTGAGTCCTTGTCATGGAACATTGAAGTGTTCACTAGCTATTCTCATCTTAAAACACACACATTCCATAAACAGGTATATGTACAACCTCTTAATTCCCATATTTCCCTTTACCACTTCTCTATTTATTGTCTTTTTTCCACATCTAAATTTCCCAAGTGTTGTCTGTGTATTCTGTCTTCAGTTCTTAATCACAGATGTATCCTTCAACTCAGTCTATTTAGATTTCACATCACTACTTCCCAACCTCCTTAAGAGGCCTCTCACTAAGGGTAACAGGTGATTTCTAGATAGCGCAGCCAATGTGTATTTAATCTTTCAGCAGCATTTGACAAGGCTGAGTGCACTCATTTTCTTGAAATTATATTTTCTTTTCAATTTTATGTCACTGTTCTGGGTTTATTCTGATCTCCCTGGCCAGGCTTTGCCAGTCTCTTTGCTGGCTCCTGCTTTTTTATCTAACCTTCAAATGCCACAGTACTCAAGATCCCCTTCTCTTCTCTTTCTATATTCTCCTAAGTGCTCTCATTCTAACCATAGCTTCACACATTTCTTATGGAACAAAAAATTAAATCCTTGTAGATCATACTGGTCATGTGAGATCTGGCCCCTCTTTCAATAGTCCTGTCTTAAATGACTAAGTTCTCTATATATCGGCCTGAATCCTTTAATTACTTGAGTGTTCTGTGCTTTCATATATGTTGGCCTTTCATATACTCATTACTAGCCTAGAACACTAGTCACTGCTCCACCTCCTAAGGTTAGGGCAATGCTTTGTCATCCATTAGAAATCAGATAAAGACCTCAGACTTCTACAGCAAGCCTTCCTCATCACTCATATTGCAAAGCTCCTCTTCTTGCCTACTTCCTTTGCTGCTTTTCTTTTTTAATGATTATGGGTCACATCTAAATCCTACACTAGGTTCTAAACTACATTAGGATGATACCTTTGTTTTGCTCACACTTGTATCCTCATCTCCTGGAACAGTGCTTTGCTGTTGTTCAGTCACCAAGTTGTGTCAGACTCTTTGTGATCCCATGGATTGCAGCACCTCAGGATTCCCTGTCCTTCACCATCTCCTGGAGTTTGCCCAAGTTCATGTTCAATGAATTGGTGATGCCATCTAACCATCTCATCCTCTGCACCCTCTTCTCCTTCTTCCTTCAATCTTTCCCAGCATTAGGGTCTTTTCCAATGAGCTAGCTGTTCACATCAGTTGGTCAAAGTATTGAAGCTTTAGCTTCAGCATCCATCTTTGCAAAGAGTATTCAGGGTTGATTTCTTTTAAGATTGATTTGATCTTGATTTTCAAAGGACTGTTCAGAGTCTTCTCCAGCACCAAAAGCATCAATTTGAAAGCAATGGCTCAAAAGCATCAATTCTTCAGTACTCCACCTTCTTTATTGTGCAGCTCTCACATCTGTACATGACTACTGGAAAGACTATAGCCTTGATTCTATGGACCTTTGTCAGCAAAGTGATGTCTTTGCTTTTTAACACACTGTCTATAGTGTTTGGTAAATAATAGCTCTTTACTCAATATTTGTTTCAGGAATGCTTATTTATAAATGGTATTTGAAATATCTTGTCAATTCATATACTACCAGATGTTGAAAAAACTTAGAAGCTCTATGAGATATACATACATAGGGAAGGGGCTGTTTATATACGGATTATTCGGACATTTTGAATAACACCAACATAATTTATTTCAAATAAATTAAATTACAAAGAAACCTTGTTTAAAAAATAAGTTTTTTTTAAAATTGTAAAACCCTATTCATGTTTCTTTTCTTTTGCTAGAAAAGCATGGGGATACTGTATTTTCTACAGTATACATGATATGGACTAGCTATTATCACAGTATTTTTACTGTTAAAAAGCAAAAGATTTAGAAATACCCAGAAATTTGAGATGTTTCTATACACATTAATTCATATTGTATGTGGTTTACTAAACTATCTTTGTTTCTTCTCTATTAATTGCATTGTTTCCTAAAAAATATATTGAAATGATTTGAACACTATTGAACACATTTAACTCAGTCTTTTTGCATCAAAGGAACACTAGTTCTGTTGTGTAAGCAAGGACAAACCCTGACTAGATCTGGCAGGACATCTGTTATATTTCAGATGTCCTAGAAGCTTTATTTCCTGTTAAGATTGGTCCATAGATCCAATGTACATGTCATATCATGAAGTTACCTTCTTTTCTAGATGACTAGAAGGAAATGATTGGTGAATACCATGTTAGAGAATAATCACTGGTACTAAAATAATATCTTGGCCCAAAGTATGATTTATGTATGTTTCTTCTTTTCTCTCATTTTCTAGTTTCCTAGACATGAAGCAACAACAACTCTATTATTCTCAAAATTCTGGGAGTCAGAAAATTGAGCAGGGCCCAGATAGAGCTGTGGTTTGAGTTATAGAGAGCTTTTGGTTCTGACTGACAAATGAATCCCTTGATTCTTCTACACATCAGTTCACTGGGGCTGAAATGTCCAAAATGGCTTTCTCACTCCTTTGTATGGTGCCTGAGTTAAGAACACTCTAAAATCTGAGGCTAACAAAGGATCTCTCTCCCCATGCAGTCTCTCCACATGGCTGGCTTGGGGCAGGAAAGTAAAACTTCTCACAGGTGCCTGGCTTTTCTAATTTAGCATTGTTATTAGGTCTGCTGCTGCTAAGTCGCTTCAGTCGTGTCCGACTCTGTGCGACCCCATAGACGGCAGCCCACCAGGCTCCCCCGTCCCTGGGGTTCTCCAGACAAGAATACTGGAGTGGGTTTCCATTTCCTTCCCCAATGCATGAAAGTGAAAAGTGAGAGTGGAGTCACTCAGTCGTGTGCGACTGTTCCCAACCCCATGGAATGCAGTCCACCGTGCTCCTCCGTCCATGGGATTTTCCAGGCAAGAGTACTGGAGTGGGTTGGTTATTAGGTCTAGAAAGCTGCAATAAAAGAATGCCTGAGACTTAACAAGTTACTAACAAAAATGATTTTGTTAAAAAATCAGTTGCATCTTACTGGTTGAAACTTCCTTAAATACAGACTTAGAATAAGACTTTACCTTCTTAGCCTGTGATATATTCTTCCCTGAAATAGCAAAACAAACTTAAGCTCAGGCTATGTTCACATTACAGAAAGGCTATGTTTATAATACAAAAGAGAAGACTTCCATGGTAGTTTCTTCACTGTATGAGCCAAATCAAAACAGATAAATCAGGGCTCACTGTGTAAATCTACTCTTAACATCACTTAACAGTTATTCATTGAGTGTGTATTATGTGTCAGGAACAATAGCAAACCCTGGAAATATTGAGATATATATGACATAATCCCTGCCATCAAAAATCTTGTGTTCCAGAAGGAGAGACAGGCAGGTTGGCAAATAAATAGAATATATTCATCAAATGCTGTAGGGAGCTGGATGAAGAAGTCATTTTTTTAGCCATTTGTGGGAGGTAAGGAGAAATTATAGAAAGAAAGTGACATTCTGAGCAACATTTTGTGGCCAAGGGGACATGTGTAAATGTACAAGCAAACAGAAAGTTGTTACTAATTGAAGCAAAGCTTTTTCTGTTGTCAAGTTTGAGATTTTAAAATATAATAATAGCTTACTTGCATATTAGAATTCCTAATATTATCTAAAAACATTTATGTGTCTCAAAAATAGAAATGAAACAAATGAGACATAAGACAACAATGAATTTTTATAGCTCAAATGTCTTTCCATATACCCAAAGAAATAAAAATTCAAGTTAATCAAGTAATTGAGTTAAGCATAAACAAGCTTGTATTATGTGTGCATTTGGTACACACACTAAATAATATCTAGCTTTGATTCAAGAATACCCATCTAGTACTGATTTAGACTTAAATTTTTACTTTTATCTGAAGGTGACTGGATAGTTTAAATTTCTCAGAGTCTTATGTAATATTAATAATATATAAATTATAGATATTTTTTATTTTCAAAGTTAAGAAAATTCAACTATTATTTAACATGGAACTCAGTTTCTTGTTTTTCTTTTCTTTTTTTTCCCAAATTTTTAGTTATTTTGCTTCTACCTAGATGGACTCTCTTTGTGGTCCTAAAGTTCCTGGTCTACTTGTCTCATCATTATTTATATTTAGAAATGAGAGTGAATGTCTTTTACCAGTATTCCCATATAGCATCATGAATTTCATTTTGAGTGGACTGTATCACTCAAACCAATTGGTTTACTGTTAAACCAATCATGATGGCAGAGGGATGGAATGTCCGATTGGTTTAGCATAACTTACACATAACACTGCAGGATTTGGTACACATTCAACTCACAAAAGTTGAAATCAAGGTGGTTAAAAGGAGAATGTGGGATGCTTCTGTGAAGGTAATAATAATTGTCCACTACATAGATAAATATATGGATAAACAGTAGATTAAATGATTCAAAAGTCTTGAGTTTTCTGGGTTTTTTACTGTTCTTGTTATAAAGACAAAAACAAATACAAGTTCCATTTCAAGTGTGCTGTTCTCCCAATGAAATAGTGCTACAACTGATGGAAAGGTACTAACATTCACAGCCTAAAGACATATGTTCACTTAAACTAAGTGAGAATGAAAAAATGCCTTACAGAGATAGCTGCACAGAGCTAAAGATGCAATGATCTTGTGGTTTGGAAAGATTCCTTTGCCTTTAGGTTCCAATAGGGTGCTACTTCTGCCAGGGATAACACTTGATAGTGACAAAGACACCATCACGTTCCTCCAGAATTTTCCTTTGCATCCTCATGGGGTGAGGATTTTACATGTCCTATTAACCCCCTTCAAGTAATTAGGAAACTGGCTCTCTACCTCCTTGCTAAACAGAGGAGTATTCCTGAGTGCTTACTGGAGATATGTGAACAAAAGGTCAATTTTCCCTCAGTTAATAGTGGCAAGAATTCCAGTGAGAATAAAAGACTTAGAGTTCCCAATCAGAGATGACACCTGGGTTATTTTCCCAATGTACCATTTTCCAAAAGGCCATAATTTTGGTTCTACCTGAAGCCTCTTCTTGCAACATTGTTATTTAGGGAAATGCATAATCTGTCCTCATTTTTGGTAGACATTAAAATACAAATTAGCTAATAAATATTAACCCACTTTTACTCCCTTTGGAATCTTTGTGTGAAAGTATTAGTCACTCAGTCATGTCTACCTCTTTGAGATCTTGTGGCCTGCCAGGCTCCTCTGTCCATGGAATTCTCCAGGCAAGAATACTGGAGTGGGTAGCCATGCCCTTCTCCAGGGCCTCTTACCGACCCAGGGACTGAACCTGGGTCTTCCACATTGTAGGCAGATTCTTTACTGTCTGAGCCACAAGGGAAGCCCAAAATAATGGGGTTACAGAGGATTGATCCCAGGGTCTCACACTTGCTAAGCATACTCTCTACCACTGAGTCATACCCCTTTAGCAGACTGTAAACTTTATGAAATAAAAGATTCCTTGTATATTTGTATATTTCATAGTTTACAGTTTTAAGATTTAGTATTTTTGATATATGTAAAAAAATCATAAAAACTTAGAAGTATGTATTTAAAAAATCATCTGAAACCTCACCAATCTAAAGTCAATCATAATTGACTTTTTTTTTTTGTTTAAGGGCCAGAGGATATATACAGTGCTTTGTTGTTGTTTAGTCCCTAAGTCGTGTCTGATTCTTTGCTACCCCGTGGACTGTAGCCTGCCAGACTCCTCTGTCCATGGGATTTCCCAGGCAAGAATGCCAAAGTGGGTTGCCATTTCCTTATCCAGGGGATCTTCCTGACCCAGGGATCGAACCCATCCTGCGTTGGCTGGCAGATTCTTTACTGCTAAGCCACCAGGGAAATCCTATTCAGTGCATATTGCTCAGTAAACATTCAAAATACATTTTCTGTATTTGAACACTGAATGAATATAAATAGGTGATATATTTACTTATGATTTCCACTTGCTGATAGTCTCCTTTTAATATGGATAGCTTAGTTCTCTTGTAAACATTTGTTCTATCAAGCTTGACTGAAATTTAAAACAAGATGTGTTCTAAAGTATTTTGCAAGTTGTTTCTCTTTGACAGGAATTCACACTTTCTCATCCTATTTGTATGATTTTAATTACCTGTCAGTCCCTAAGCAATGGGTGAGTGATTATACCTCACATTTGGCCGATGATGGGGGAAGGGCTGAAGGAGATTTTCAGCTTATTATGACTCAGTGAGGCACTAAACATAATATTCCAGGACAAGGAATATGTTATCATCAACTCGTCACTAGTGCTAATCCCTCATCCGTCACAGGAGTTTTCTTGACTACACTTGTGAAAACCTAGGTTACTCTCTGTTCAGAAGGTCTACAGTTTAATGCAGGGAAAGTTTAAGAAACAGGGAGTAGTTTATGCTGTTCACTGAAAAAAAAAATAACCTGGTTCTTGTATCTTTTGATACTCATAGAAAACAGAGCTGGTAATACTTAGTGATGGAAACAAGGGAGTAAGAAAAATTCAAGAACCTGTTAGGTATAAGTAAGCATCTATTATCAAGATATGCTATAAGTTTTCATTCTAAGAGTTTTCAGGGAAAAACTTTTCCAATGATATTTGGTGGTTATATTACAATCTTCCCAATACACTAAGAAAGTAAGTATATATCATTTTTAATTGGGAAAAATTTATTGATATGTTTTTCTTATATTGACAATATTCTTGTGACTAATTTGCTTACTTTTCATGGTGAATTTATGATATTAATCCAAAATAAAGCTAATAGAGGATAAAGGATAATAACTCAGGCTACAGACTACACTCTTGCAGTCATTTGCTTTCTATAAGTAATGAAAAGGAAGGTTTATGTAGGATACTATGAAGTGTGTGCAAAGACAAAATTAAACTATCATGTTTTCAAAGAAATATGTTTACAAGTCCCATGTAGTTGTGTAAATAGAGGCAAGAAATGGGAAAGAAAAATAAAGGGAAATAAAGTTTTAAAAGAGAAAGGAATAAGGATGAAATTCTGTGGTCTAAACTGAGCTCCACTACTTACTAGTTATATGACTTGGGACAGGTTTTTGTATTTCTTGTCTCTTATCTATAATATGTAGTTAATAATAGTGACTATCCCATAGAGTTATTTTGGAGATCCAATGAGTTAATAGATTTGAAGTACTTAGACATTTAAAAGAGTAACTGGCACATAGCAAGAGATAATAAGTGTTAGCTTTAATTATTATGTCTTAAAATTAAATTTTGAGTGGACTTTGGGAGTTGGTGATGGACAGGGAAGCATGGCATGCTGCAGTCCATGGTATTGCAAAGAGTTGGACACGACTGAGCAACTGAACTGAAATGAACAGGAGCTGAGATATAAGTAAGGTGAGACTAGCATAAGACACCTGTATTATAAGTAATTTTTCAGTCTTCTAGGATATTCTTGTTAACCTCTTCAAGATAAAAGATCTTTTGCTTACCAACCACTAAGAAAGAGATGGCTGCTGGAGAAGTGTATACCCATTTTAGATGGTTTTCTCTGATTAATCAGCAAAGCTTCCAGGTTTAATTTGATCTCAGAGCGAAACAAATTCTTCCAAGTGGTTTAGAATATAATATTACTATTTATTCACTTGAATTCAATGACAGGCTAGATATTAGAGTTGTCAGGAGATTGAAATGCTACTTGGAACCTGTGGTAAATAAGAGATTTACTGTGAAGTCCTATTTGATTTCAGCAAAGGTTGTGCCATCTTCAATAGATTCATTTTTAGAAAACTTTCCTACTAGGTTCTGGTGAAGATCAAATACCTGATCATGGATCAACGAGTGATCAGACACCTCAAGGTGTCCTTGTATGGCAAAATACCCATCAGGCACTAATTGTTGTTGTATGTACCCAGTGGAAAATTTTGTGTTCCTTTCAGCATTTTAACATTAAGTGGTATAAATGGGACCAGGATCTCATAAATCCTCTGAAGTAGGCAGATAAATACTCTGAAGTAGGCAGATATTAAGGCTTATACTAGTTCTTATATAAGGAATGCAAAATCTTATGCCATATTGTAGAGAGTTTGGATTTAATAATAGTGAGAAGACACTTTTGAAAGTGTTATAGGGGTAGACATTTAATAATAGCTCAGAATTGAAAATTTTCATGTCCATGTGAATATTTACCAAAAAACAAAAATCACCTCTATGAACACTTTTAAATCAAATGGACTGTTTCAAGATCATTCGTCTTCCTTCTTCTGTAAATCTGGTGCTTGCTCAATGGCCTAATGAACAATGAGGCCTTGAAGTAATCTTTTGTTAAATTAGTATGCATTTCCAATTCACTTATGAACACTGCTGAATGCTCAGTTTATCAGAAACTAAGGACTTCCCTAGTAGCTCAGCTGGTAAAGAATCCACCTGCAATGCAGAAGACCCTGGTTTGAATACTGGATTGGGGAGATCCCCTGGAGAAGGGATAGGCCACCCACTCCAGTATTCTTGGGCTTTCCTGATGACTCATCTGGTAAAGAATCCACGTAGGTCTGATCCCTGGGTTGGGAAAATCTCCTGGAGAAGGTCACAGCAACCAACTCTAGTATTCTTGCCTGGAGAATCCACATGAATAGTGGAGCCTGGCCGGCTACAGTCTATGGGGCCTCAAAGAGCTGGACACAGCTGAGTGACTAAGCACAGCAAACAGCGCAAGAGTCTCTTACATGGTTCCTGTGAATTGGGAAGATCTCTTTGGAGAAAGGAAATGACAACTCATTCTAGTATTCTTGCCTGGGAAAGAGGAGCCTGGCTGGTTACAGTCCATGGGATTGCCAAAGAATCAGACATGACAGCAAATAAGCAACAACAACAACAGGTCAGCTTCTTGGTGGTTATTCCATTGTAGGAGTACCCTTTATCATGAAATTTTCATCATCATAAATTATTATTCTAAATTTGATTTGAATTTGCCTCCTTGACATTTTTCTTCCAATTTCACCTCCTGTGAATTTATGAGTTTTCAATTTCAACCGTATACATTTCACATTATTGCAGAAGGAAATGGCAACCCACTCCAGTACTCTTGCCTGGAAAATCCCATGGATGGAGGAGTCTGGTAGGCTACAGTCCATGGGGTCACAAAGAGTCGGGCATGACTGAATGACTTCACTTCACTCACTTCATACTTTATCACTGGAGAAGGAAATGGCAACCCACACCAGTATTCTTGCCTGGAGAATCTCATGGACAGAGGAGCCTAGCGGGCCGTGGTCCGTGGGGTCACAGAGAGTCGGACACGACTGAAGTGACTGAGTACTCATGCACGCACATTTCACATTATTAAATCCATAAACCATATTTCCAATCTAGCCATACATTCTTGGCTAAGGAATTTTCTTATTTATGGTAGATGGACAGATGATAGGTAGTTAAGTAGGTAGAAAGATAGATAGAGGATGTTTTAGCTTTATCTAAAGAAATGTTCAGCTCATTATGCAGATATATGGATGACAAAAGAGAAACTCATCTAGTCATGCATATGCTTGCATATACACAGATAGTGTTATGTCAGGAAAACATTATAAGAATGAAATAATTTAATTTTTTATGGTACATTTGTTGTCATAGGCACATAGACTTTTATCTTAACACAATTTGGACAGTATTTGGTGTACTAATGATAAATTATACACATCTAAATAATACTTCACCAAAGAAATTAGTTATTAAATGCAAATTGCCTAAAGACACCTGCTTACCTGTTTTTTTAAATCCATTGGTTGATCAGAAGATGTAATGCAATTTGTCATGCTCTGATTTCCCAAACATGCCTGTCCTTAGAAGCCATTTTCTGAATGATGATTAAAGAAACACACACTCTTTTACAATAAGAAATATTTAAAAAATAGTTTTTGCCCATGTTACTGCAATGCAAAATTGACTAGCTGGAGAACAATGAATATTGCTCGATTGTGGTGACCCTATGAATATAATATACTAAGCAAAACGCATTTCCTTTCAAGCAATGTATGTCCTCCAGTATATATTTTCTCTTGAGTTTATTATTTACAGACCTATTTCCAGGCGTTTATGAAGTTTGGCCATAGCTTATCTTTGTAAGAGAAATTATTTTTAGAAAAAATTGACCACATTTTTATGATAACTTTTAACAATCAAATATATGATGTATACCTTCTAAGGTCACATTGATATATGAACTTTGTAATTATTAGCTTATTTCTGATAGTTGAATACATAAAACTATAGAATTATAAGATTGAAAATGAATTTATTTATCACAGATTCCTTGTGATCAACTGCTATCTAACCCCCCATTTTTCTTTACAATGTTCTCAAACAGTTTAACTTTTTTTTACTGAAGTATAATTGGTTAACAATGTTATGTTAGATTCAGGTATACAATAAAGTGATTCAGATATATATGTCTGTATGTATATATAGATAAATGTATATATTTATATATTATTTTTCAGATCCTTTTCCATTATAGGTTATTATATTATATTGAATATAATTCTGTGTGGTATGCCATAGGTACTTGCTGTTTATTTTAATTATAGTAGTGTGTCTATCTTAATCCCATACCTATAATTTATTCTACTCCCTTCTTCTTTGGTAACCATAAGTGTGTTTTCTCTGCCTGTAAGTCTATTTCTCTTTGTAAATAAGTTCATTTGTAATGGTAATTTTTACCATATGATATCACTTATATCTGGGGTGTAAAAATTACCATTACAAATGAACTTATTTACAAAGAGAAATAGACTTACTAAAGAGCCTCTTGATAAAAGTGAAAAAGGAGAGTGAAAAAGTTGGCTTAAAACTCAACATTCAAAAACTAGGATCATGGCATCTGGTCCCATCACTTCATGGCAAATAGATGGGGAAACAGTGGAAACAGTGACAGACTTTATTTTTGTGTGTGTGTTCTAAAATCACTGCTGATGGTGACTGCAGCCATGAAATTAAAAGACTCTTGCTCCTTGGAAGAAAAGTTATTACCAACTTAGACAGCATATTAAAAAGCAGAGACATTACTTTGCCAACAAGGTCCTTCTAGTCGAGGCTATGGTTTCTCCAGTAGTCATGTATGGATGTGAGAGTTGGACCATAAAGAAAGCTGAGCATTGAAGAATTGATGCTTTTGAACTGTGGTGTTGGAGAAGACTCTGGAGAGTCCCTTGGACTGCAAGGAGATCCAACCAGTCCATCCTAAAGGAAATCAGTCCTGAATATTCATTGGAAGGACTGATTCTGAAGCTGAAACTCCAATACTTTGACCACCTGATGCAAAGAACTGACTCATTGGAAAAGACCCTGATGCTGGGAAAGATTGAAGGCTGGAGGAAAAGGGGACAACAGAGGATGAGATGGTTGGATGGCATCATCAACTCAATGGACATGAGTTTGAGTAAACTCTGGAAGTTGGTGATGGACAGGGAGGCCTGGCATGCTGCAGCCCATGGAGTCACAAAGAGTCAGACACAACTGAGTGACTGAACTGAATTGGTTTCTTACTATGCAAATTTCTATTTCCCTCCATTTTTTCCCTCAATACTTTTACCTCATTATCAAATGAGAAAAGATCAGGGATATATATATCCCTGAATATATATATATTTTTCCTATTGAGTAGACTTGCAGATTTCTTCCAAAAATACATTTTAGAAGAGTCATATTTTGTAATACAAAGTCAACATGGAGAAGAACCCAAGCACACTTCAACCAGTAAGACTTTATCTACATGCATTTGAAATGAGCAATGAGATTTAAGGGATCTTGACTTAAATGGATAAACAAGCAGAAAGAGGTTCTAGTGAGTGTAACTGCATTTAGGAGTGTCATCATGCAAGACAGATATAAATATGTATGAATAAGAAAGACTAATCAATGTCAAGTTTAGATTTTTTCTTTGACTTCTTAACTTGATGGCCATCATTCTCAAAAACACTTTGCTGCAAACTTATAATAACCTTATAATTTTCAAAATTACAATGTTGATATTTGATACATTCTTGCTGTCTAATCATCAGGCTTATAAAAGTTATACTAACAGTCTCAGTAAGGTCAGTTCAGTTCAGTTACTCAGTCATGTCTGACTCTTTGCGACCCCATGAATTGCAGCATTCCAGGACTCCCTGTCCATCACCAACTCCTGGAGTCTACCCAAACCCATGTCCATTGAGTCGGTGATGCCATCCAGCCATCTCATCCTCTGTCATCCCCATCTCCTCCTGCCCCCAATCCTTCCCAGCATCAGGTCTTTTTCCAATGAGTCAGCTCTTCACATGAGGTGGCCAAAGTATTGGAGTTTCAGCTTCAACATCAGTCCTTCCAGTGAACACCCAGGACTGATCTCCTTTAGGATGGACTGGTTGGATCTCCTTGCAGTCCAAGGGACTCTCCAGAGTCTTCTCCAACACCACAGTTCAAAAGCATCAATTCTTCAGCACTCAGCTTTCTTCACCATCCAACTCTCACATCCATACATGACTACTGGAAAATCTCAGTAATGTACTTTATGGCATATGAACCCAGCTCCAAGTCACACATTACATTTAGTGTTCATGTCTCAATCTAGAAAGATTTCTCTGTCTTTCCTTATGTTGGTATTTTTAAAGTTATTGTAGAATGTACCCTGTTTTGGGTTTGATATTTTGTTTTATTAAGATTCACATTATGCATCACTGGCTGAATAATTATAGAAATGATGCTGTGCTCTTCTTTGCATCCTATAAGGTGGAACATAATTTTTAACATGATGTTCAGTTTAATCAGTGAATTAAAATAGTGTGTCAGGCTTTTCCAATGTAAAGTTATTGCTATCCCTACTGAGCAACTGAACTGAACTGAACTGAGCTACTCTAATTAAAATTGATTTTGTGGGCAATTATTCTGAATCAATGTAAATAGATTCTTTGAACGTTTAACTAATGAATATCACTATGGACGTATCATTTCCCATCTTATTCAGTGGATTTTGGTCTTACTACCAGCATTTATTTTGATGTTCATGTTGTCCCTGACGACCAATAGGCTCTATCAAGCCATGATCTGTTGTTTCCTTTTAACAAGTACCTACCTTTTTTTTTTTTTTAATATTTCCTTGTTTTTTGGCATAGACAGATATTGTTGGCTCACCTTGTATTTTCTGTGCCTCAGCCTAGAATCAAGTATTTCTCCAAGGAGCCTTTATTCCTTTTCATGGAGAACTGTGTTTAGAAGCCAACACTCAGCACCAGATATGCTCATTGTTATTGAGGTTTTGCTTTTCCCACATCCTCTCAATGAACAGAGTAGGAAATAAATGTATTTGCATCATGTTTACATACATAATTATGTATAAATAAATACTATATACATAACATACACATGCACATAACATATGCCCATTTATATTTATTTGTTTTATTCTCATCTCTCTATCCATCAAAATCATTGACTTTGTATTGATATCTCTGATTCAAATCAACCATTTAGGGTTCATTTTGGTTTCCTGTGTTTTCTTACTTCTAACTCCTTTTCCCAATAGTGACAAACTTGATTTCCATTATACTTAGTATATCAAGACTTTAATTATACTTTCTGCATGCAACCGGTCTCCCATCTGTACCACCACACCCTCTCAAGCTGATGCCCCTTTCATTCACTAGGACTCTGACCCTCTTTGTTGTGCCTCTGCAGTGCACACTCTCCTTACCATGACTGGGCTCCTGAACCTCATGTCAGCTTGTACCCACTGCATGGAAACTGTCCTTGCTTGGCTCAGGCTCTTACACTCTGTGCTATGGGTACACCTTCGTCAGAATGCTTGTGATCTGAAAACCTGCACGCTGACTCCTTTTCATGGGTCTGTCCTCCTCATTCATTGTATCTGGACTCTGATACCTTGAGGTGAACTGGCCTACCCCATCCTTGCCAAGTGGATGTGCTTCTGCTCAGGCACTGATACCCCAGGCCAGGTGGTGCTGCTTTGTGGTCACCTTCCTTGTCCTGTTTGAGCTATGATTCCTGAGACCAGGCAGTCCCCATCCGATGCACGGATGTATATCCCACCCTGCTCAGGCATTGACACCATCCAGCAGACTGTCCCTTGTAAGGACTGGCCTTCTCTTTCCAGATGCACACAAACATCTTATGTCAGGTTGCCATGGATGCCATTTCACCCAATTCAGGCTCTAACACCATGCAGATTGTTTATCTCACTCATGCCTTCTTCAGCTCCCTTGGGCTTTCCCTATGCTGGGCTTTCCCTACAATGAATCTCATCTTCTCTCTGCTGAAGCTCTGATACCTTGGCCTAAACAACCTCAATCCACCACTCACACTGTAACACGACACTAGATCACTATGGTTTCTCCCCACCCCCATCTGCTTGAATGTCTACTTTTTTCTGTCTATCTATGTCTTCAGAACTAAATTATCAGTAAGGGGAAGAAAAAAAAAGAGAAGAGGGAGAGAAAAGCTAAAAGAGATTTATTATTTAGAAGAATTTAATTAGTAAACTATATATATAAAACTGACTACATCTCTTCTTTGCAGAATTGATTAATCACTAAACTTCATTCAGTTCTTTTTCATTCCCAATGGACTTGAAAAATGTACCAATTTTGGAACTTGGGAAAACTCAGTGTGAATAGGATCTTGAGGGAAGAATTGGGGTCTTTCTGAAATTATGCACTTTCTGGCTTTTAAGATCAGGACATATTCACACGTGAGATATATTCTCTTTTGGTATCAGGAAAAGTGTTAAATTAGAAATATGCATATTTCTAAGCAAACTAACTCTGAAATTCTACAGAGAGTCCCTATGCTACAACAGTTCAACTATTCATGCCAAGAATACAGCTTTAACATAAGATGTTTCTGCTTTTCTGAATGTTATGCCAAAAGCAGTTAGAGTTGAGAAAGTTGGCCTTGGAAAATTAAGAACCTGTTCAAGTTGACATACATTTGCAGTGTTGACGTTTCCAGCCCCAGCATGGATTTTCTATTTAAACTCATATGCAATCCTTTTCTACAGAATTTTTTAAAAGTATCTGAATATAGAATGGAAAAAAAATAAAAAGAAACCTTGATGTGTGAAAGCAATCATTAAAGTCTACATCATAAGAAAGCTCCTACGAAGTTTCAGTTTATCAGCTTAAGATGTGTTTTCCAAGCTAACTGACTGCCTGGGAATTTAACTTTTTTTTTCTTTTCTCTATTTCTTCATTTTCTCCTGTCCTCTCCTTTCTTTTCTTCTCCTTTTCCTTCCCTTCCCTCCCTCTTCCTGCCTCCTCACTCTTTATCTCATTCTGTCTTCCCAAATACTGATTTCTTTGTCATGTTTTGATTTCACTTTCCATTCTCCATTAGTTGATTAATTGATCCATAGCATGAAATTATCACTTATAGGGACTAAGAGTCGGACATGACTGAGCGACTGAAATGAACTGAACAGTATCCTTCATTGAATAAACATATTTCGGATTAATTCCCCCTCCTTTCTAGAAAGCTGAGAGGGAGAAGGATAATTAATAATATAGAAATGCATGAGTCTATGTTCTGAAAACAGAATACTTCTGGCTAGTTCAGTGTATTTACTCAAAATTGTCTTTAATCAGCCAGGTGCTTATTGCACATGATGCCAAATACCTGGGAAGATTGGACACTGAATTGCTTAACTACTTTGATGCTCCATGTAGGCTTAATCATTATAGGATATTCCACTGAATCACTTGATTTTATTAGAGACTGAGATAATGGGCAAATAATGTTTCCCTATGTAATGTTTGCCTAGTCTTCCTATGTAAGACTTTTCACATGTTTTATGCAGACATCTTATATGTGTCTCAATATATAAATGAGTATCTTGGCAGCATACACAATATTTATGATTAAGATCAAGAGGAAGTTTTCAGAATTTATTGTGACCATATTTGTAAGCCACTAAAATTTTATAATGTTGCATGTTCTTTTACATGAAACCAGACAAACTGCATTGTTTTGATATTTACCCATCTACAAGGTAATAGTTGAAGAATGACTATTCTTATTAAGAAATATGCAAATGAAATAACAAATATTAGGCCAAACTATGACCTAAATAAAATCCCTTGACTATACAGTGGAAGTGAGAAATAGATTTAAGGGACTAATTCTGATAGACAGAGTGCTTGATGAACTATGGATGGAAGTTCGTGACATTGTACAGGAGACAGGAATCAAGACCATTCCCAAGAAAAAGAAATTAAAAAACAGCAAAATGGCTGCCTGAGGAGGTCTTACAAATAACTGTGAAAAGAAGAGAAGTGAAAAGTAAAGGAGAAAAGGAAAGATATACACATTTGAATGCTGACTTCCAAAGAATAGCAAGGAGCGGTAAGAAAGCCTTCCTAAGTGATCAATGCAAAGAAAAATAGAGGAAAACAATAGAATGGAAAAGACTAGAGATCAATTCAAGAAAATTAGAGATACCAAGGGAACATTTCATGCAAAGATGGGCTCAATAAAGGACAGAAATGGTTTGGACCTAAGAGAGGCAGAGGATATTAAGAAGAGGTGGCAAGAATACACAGAAGAACTATACAAAAAAGATCTTCACGACCCATATAATCACAATGGTGTGATCCGTCACCTAGAGCCAGACATCCTGGAATGTGAAGTCAAGTGGGCCTTAGAAAGCATAACTAAAAACAAAGCTAGTGGAGGTAATGGAATTCCAGTTGAGCTATTTCAAATCCTAAAAGATGATGCTGTGAAAATGTTGCACTCAATATGCCAGCAAATTTGGAAAACTCAGCAATGGCCACAGGACTGGAAAAGGTCAATTTTCATTCCAGTGTCAAAGAAAGGCAATGCCAAAGAATGCTCAAACTACTGCACAATTGCATTCATCTCAGGTGCTAGTAAAGTAATGCTTAAAATTCTCCAAGCCAGGCTTCAGCAATACATCTACTGTGAACTTCCAGATGTTCAAGCTAGTTTTAGAAAAGGCAGAGGAACCAGAGATCAAATTGCCAACATCCACTGGATTATCGAAAAAGTAAGAGAGTTCCAGAAAAACATCTATTTCTGCTTTATTGATTATGCCAAAGCCTTTGACTGTGTGGCTAACAATAAACTGTGGAAAACTCTGAAAGGGATGGGAATACCAGATCACCTGGGCTGCCTCTTGAGAAACCTGTATGCAGGTCAGGAAGCAACAGTTAGAACTGGATATAGAACAACAGACTGGTTCCATATAGGAAAAGGAGTATGTCAAGGCTGTATATTGTCACCCTACTTATTTAACTTATGTGCAGAGTACATCATGAGAAACGCTGGGCCGGAGGAAGCACAAGCTGGAATAAGATTCCCAGGAGAAATATCAATAACCTCAGATATGTAGATGACACCACCCTTATGGCAGAAAGTGAAGAAGAACTAAAGAGCCTCTTGATGAAAGTGAAAGAGGAGAATGCAAAAGTTGGCTTAAGGCACAACATTTTAGAAAACTAAAATCATGGCATCCAGTCCCATCACTTCATGAAAAATAGATGGGGAAACAGTGTCATAGGTTATTTTTTGGGGCTCCAAAATCACTGCAGATGGTGATTACAGCCATGAAATTAAAAGACACTTACTCCTTGGAGGAAAGTTATGACCAACCTAGATAGCATGTTTAAATGCAGAGACATTGCTTTGCCAACATAGGTCCATCGAGTCAAGGCTATGATTTTTTCCAATAGTTATGTATGTATGTGAGAGTTGGATGGTGAAGAAAGCTGAGCACCGAAGAACTGATGCTTTTGAATTGTGGTGTTGGAGAAGACTCTTGAGAGTCCCTTGGACTGCAAGGAGATCCAACCAGTCCATCCTAAAGGAGATCAGTCCTACGTGTTCATTGGAAGGACTGATGTTGAAGCTGAAACTCCAATAATTTGGCCACCTGATGTGAAGAGCTGATTCTTTGGAAAAGACCCTAATGCTGAGAAGTATTGAGGGCAGGAGGAGAAGGGGGCGATAGAGCGTAAGATGGCTGGATGGCATCACTTACTTGATGGACATGGGTTTGGATAGACTGCGAGAGTTGGTGATGGACAGGGATGCCTGGCATGCTGCTATTCATGGGATCGCAAAAAGTCAGACCTGACTAAGTGACTGACCTGATCTGACCTGACTCAGCCATAACAATGAACACACTTGAGTCAGTTCCAATGAGGTGGATGAACCTAGAGCCTATTATGCAGAGTGATGTCAGTCAGAAAGAGAGAAAAATATCATGTACTAACACACATATATGGAATCTAGAAAGATCTCATGATGAAATTATTTCAAGGGCAATAATAGAGACACAGACATATGGAGCAAACTTACAGACTTGGTGAGTGGGGTGAGGTTGAGCGGGGAGGAAGGAGAAGCTGAGATGTATGGAAAGGATAACATGGAAACTTACATTACCATATGTAAAATACATAGCCAATGGGAATCTGCTGTATGATTCAGAGAACTCAAACAGGGGCTCTTTAACAACCTAGAGGTATGGGATGGGAAGGGAAATAGGCTGGAAGTTCAAGAGGGAGGGGACATATACATCTGTGGCTGGTTCATGCTGATGTTTGGCAGAAAACAGCAAAATTCTGTAAAGCAATTATCCTTCACACTAAAAAATAAATTAAAAAAAACCTCAGTAATGAAAACAAAAGCTAATAGGCATTTTGATGCAATACCAAAGAGTCACAGAAATAAATGTCACCAGAATGTGGAAAAAAAAAAAAAGATTTGTCCATTTCTAATTTGGAATTTGCTGCTGCTTCTGTTGTGTACAACTCTGTGCGACCCAACAGAGGGCAGCCCACCAGGCTCCACCGTCCCTGAGATTCTTGAGGCAAGAAGACTGGAGTGGGTTCCTTCTCCAATATTGGAATTTATCTAATTATAATTGGACTTTTTATTGAATTTGTTTCCTTCTGAATGCCAGTACTCTATGCTCTGTCGGTTGTAGTTGTGGCAACTACATTTTCTCACACTCCATTCTTATTTGCTGATACATAATTTCTGAAGTATAATTTAGTTGATTTTGGAAAGTATTGGTCTGCCTTTTCTGTCCTTTTTGTGTCTTGAAAAATTCTTCTTTATTCAGAGTTTACCAATGTATTTTCACCTAAACGTGTTAGTTATATTTTTCATATATAATACTTTATTCCATCTAGGATTCATTTTTTTAACATGATAAAATGTATATATCCATTTAAATTGCTTTAAAAATTGTAACAGCTAGGCAAGCAGCATCTACTTTCTCATTTATCTGTGTAATACATTTTAAGTCATAGATTATTTTTTCTGTATATGTGTATCTCCCTTCCATTATTTTGTTTTCTCCTATCCTTGGATTTGTGAGGTAGACAATCTGCACTGCTTTATGTAGTCTCTGTTCACAAAACAAATATTTAAAATTTTCCCGTCAAGTACTGTTACAAATTTTTTCCTTAATCTCTTACATCAAGACTGTATTCTCAGTTTACTTATAGTTTTATCAATATATTTATTTTACCTGAATGTTTATATTCATATATTGAGATGATAAAATGTGTTTCCTCTTTACTCTGACAATGTGATAAATTACCTTAAATGTTCTTCTAATATTAAACTAACTTTAGAAAAACAATATGATTATTATTACTATTTGAAAGTGAAAGTGTTAGTTGCTAAGTCATGTCCGACTCTTTCTGACCCCATGGGCTGTAGCCCTCCTCTGTCCATTCTCCAGGCAAGAATACTGAAGTGGGTTGCCATTCCCTACTCCAGAGGATCTTTTCCACCCAAAGATGGTACCCGGGTCTTTTTTTTTGCAGGCATATTCTTTACTGTCTAAGCCACCAAGAAAGCCCATTGGACTTCAGTAAAATTTGTTTTTCAATTTTTTTGATTTTTTTCATCTAACAATATTTATTGTTAATTCATAAATTCATAAATACATATATTTTATTTTGTATTGATCTTTATTGGCATATAGTTGCTTTACCATGTTGTGTTAGTTTCTGCTGTATAGCAAAGTGAATTAGCATCTAACTATATTTAAACTTTCATTAATGTTTGTTCTTTGACTCATACATTGCTTATGAGTATGTTTTTAAATGTCCAAATATTTGTTTTATTGTTTATGTGTCAGTATATAGTTCTAAGTTAATTTCATAATGATCAACAAATATAATCTATACGACACTAATTTTTACAACTTATTAAAACTTGCTTTATGGCAAATACATGGGATATTTTTTATTAAAAACTATTTATGCTGAGGAAGAATAGGCCTTAAGATGGTGGTGTTTTTAGCTTGCTAAGTTGTATCTTATTGTTTGTGACCCATGGACTGCAGCACACCAGGCTCCTCTGTCCTCCATTATCTCCCTGTGTTTGCTCAAACTCATGCCCATTGAGTCTGTGATGCTGTCTAATCATCTCATTCTCTGTCACCCCCTTCTCCTTTTGCCTTCAATCTTTCCCAGCATCAAGGTCTTTTCCAATGAATTGGCTCTTCACATCAGGTGGTCAAAGTATGGAAGCTTCAATTTCAGCATCCAGTCCTTCCAATGAATATTCAGGACTGACTTCCATTAGGATTGACTGGTTTAATCTCCTTGCAGTTCAAGGGATTCTCAAGAATCTTCTCTAGTGTCACAAGTTGAAAGCATTGAGTTCTGTGCATGTCCATGCAATGAAACTTGTTTAGTGCATTGTTCAAAAATTTAATACTTTGTCAATGAGAATAATGTCAAGTCATTTATAAACCTTATGGCATATATGTCTAATCACAATAGGTGTAAGCTAGAAAGAACTGGACATACAGGCAGATGGTCATAATCAATAAGTAATATATTTTCTACTTGTCTTTTTTTTAAAGAAAGGTGTCTTGAAACTCTTACCATTATGGTAGATTCTATAATTATTCCTTGAATTCTAAGAATATATTCTTTTATTACTTGCATATGCATTAAGAATTGTGATAATTTAGTGAATTGAATTTTTTAAAAAATTCTGATTGAATTAGTCCTTCATCCTTAATAGAGCATCTATTTATCTGTATAATCTTTCAGCCTCAGGCTGGGAATCCAGAACATCTTTAAAGGGAGATTTCAGGGCAGCAGGAGAGTGAGAATGCAAGTTGTAAGACCTCCTATTCCGTCATTATCACTTCAGCTGTAGGTCATAAGGTCAGTCAGATTCATAAAGTAGAGAAATAGACTCTTTTTCAATGGGTGAAGCTGGAAAGAATTTGTGGATATTTTGAATCCTCCATAGACTATTTACCCTCTGTTTTAATATTGCAAGCTATCAGTGTCCAGTATTTTAGACTGACTTTTTAAAAAGGCTTTATTTATCTAGAGCAGTTTTAGTTTCACAACCCAGGGATTGAACCCAAGTCTCCCACATTGCAGGCAGATTCTTTACCATCTGAACCACCAGGGAAGCCCTCACTTAAAAAAGACTTTATTTGTTTAGAGCAGTTTTAGGTTCACAGCAGAATTGTAGCTTTCCCTACATTTCCACTCCCCAACACCCACACATGCATAGCATCTGTTGATCAGTATCTCCTACTAGAGTGGTGCATTTATTACAACTGATGAACCTACAGTTCTACTTTAAAAATTTTTCAAATTTAATATTTATTTTACTATTTTATGCAAACAATGTAAGTGTACCACAATGTTTTGGTCATCTTTTTTTTTTAATTCATATTTCTACTAGATTCATGCTCAATGTAAACTAAGTCTT
This sequence comes from Antilocapra americana, assembly GCA_007570785.1. NCBI lineage: Eukaryota > Metazoa > Chordata > Mammalia > Artiodactyla > Antilocapridae > Antilocapra > Antilocapra americana. Next base: position 14,576,386 of record ML664163.1, on the reverse strand, counting down.
TTAGCTCTTTCTTTTCTAACTGTTGACACTCAGATTCCTTCAGGATTTTGTTTGTTTTTCTAATTTGCCTTGTTGTTGAAACACTATCTTGATCATTACTTAACTTGGGATAGCACTTCTCTCAGCTGTCACCTGGATTTCCATGCAAAGGAAGAGATAATAGTGATTAAGAGCCTAACTAGTGGGGCCAAATTTTGTTGGTTCAAATCTGGACTCTCCTTCCTAGTATCTGGGGAATTTGGGGTAAATTAAGTAAATTTTCATCATTCAGTCTCTTCACCTGCAAAAGAAAAAAAATAGTTTGTCTCATAGAGTTAACTAAAAAAATCATAGTCTCTGTAAAATAGCTTATGTATTTTATGCACTCAATAAAATTTAGCACTTATAATCTTTCCTATTGCTCTTGTGAAGCATATTTTCAATGGCCTGCCTTTATTATACATTCAAGATTTTATCTTTGCTTTAGAATGTTTCATTTCAAGTAGTCTAAATAATTTATATTTCTTTATACTATTTTAAATATAATATGGCTTTTGAGTATCATGATTTTTGTCTTTCACAAATTTTGCAGAATTAACAGTATTTTAAACATTTTCTTTTCTCTTTTTCTCTCTGTCTTTTCATACTAAATCTCCAATTAAATCTTATGTTTGGTATTCTTATTTTGATCCTCAGGTCTCTTATAAATAAAATCACATGCATTTTGTTTATTTCCTTCTTGTCTCTCTTTGCTTCATCCCAGGCTAATTTATATATATATATATATATATATTTATATATATACACACACACACACCATATACATGTTTTCCAAATAACTATAAGAATTATGTCAAAATAAGCAATAGAAGTAATTCCAATCTATTGGTGAGAGTGTATTCCTAGACACTGGAAAGAAGTAATTTAGTTTAGAATAATTAAATAAACTAAGTTTTTTGTCAATAAAGATTTTGTTTATTAGATGTCTAATGGAACTTTGGAGAATGCTTGGTATGTGGTAGATGCTCAATAAATATTTGCTGAGTGTCTAAATAAGTGGTTGACCAAGGAGAAGGAATTGGCAATCCATTCCAGTACTCTTGCCTGGGAAATCCCATGGACGGAGGAGCCTGGTAGACTACAGTCTGTGGAGTCACAAAGAGTCAGGCAGGACTGAGCGGCTTCAGTTTCAGTTTCAGTTTAAGGTATGAGTTGAAACTTAAAATATTTAAGCTATTTTGAGGTTTATGTAGTACATGACAGATGACTAGGTCTTTTTTGAGCTAATCCTTAGCAGAGACAAAATACTGTATTAGATAAGAATCTGACTTTAAGCCATTCCTATCATCTCATGGATAGAGATTTTCTAACTTTGTATATCAGTTCCTTTGTTCTTCAACTTTGTTAGGGAGGTGATGAGAAATTTTGCTGTCAGTAACTTAAAGGGTAGTGCTTCCTAGTTTCACTACCCTTTTCACTATTTGTGTGCTTTGTTTATTGCCTGTGACATGAAAAATATGACTTAGTTGGGGTTGACTGCTGTCATGAGTTAAGCTACACTCTGCACTGTGTATTCAGATTTTATTTGGAGTGTACCAGGCAGCTGACAGCAGCTTTTGATCAGTTCTAAATGAAACAATTAAAATGACCTACTCCACAGAACTCATAGCAGTAATTGTGAAATTTTTGAGTGCTTGAGTATGGAATAAAATTCTGGATCTCAAGAATTGTGACTTCATACTATTTTCCTATACTGTATTTTGCATGCCTATTTTGTTGCATGAGAATTTCAACTCAATGAAATTTAATTTCTGTACCTCAGACATTGTGTCTGACAATAATGCCAGGAAGCACCTATACATAAAAATCAATATCTAACAGCAAGTATTATGAGTTGAAATTGTGTGACCTTACAAATTCACATGGTGAAATCCTAATCCTCAATATCTCAGGAAGTGATGTTTTTTAGAAACAAGGTCTTTATGAAGATAATCAGGATAAGATGAGATCATGAGAGTGAACTCTAACCTAATATGACTGTTGTCTTTATAAAAGGAGGGAAGTTTGGAGATAGATTGGATCATAGGAAAAGCTAGAGAATTCCAGAAAAATATCTACTTCTGTTTCATTGACTATGCTAAAACCTTTGGCTGTGTAAATCAAAACAAACTGTAGAAAATTCTTAGAGATGGGAATCTCAGACCAGCTACCTGCCTTCTGTGAAACCTATATGCATATCAAGAAACAACAGTTAGAACTGGACATGGAATAAAATTCGATGGATTCAAAATTGGGAAAGGAGTACATCAAGGCTGTATATTATCACCCTGCTTATCTAACTTAGATGCAGAGCACATCATGCAAAATGTGGTTGAAGCACAAGCTGGAATCAAAATTGTCGGAAGAAATATCAATAACCTCAGATATGCAGATGACACCATCCTTATGGGAGAAAGTGAAGAGCAATTAGAGAGCCTCTTGATGAAAGTGAAAGAGAAGAGGGAAAAAGCTGGCTTAAAACTCAGCATTAAAAAAACTAAGATCATGGCATCCAGTCCCATCACTTTGTGGCAAATAGATGGGGAAACAGTTGAAAGGGTGACAGACTTCATTTTCTTGGGCTCCAAAATTACTGCCATGAAATTAAAAGATGCTTGCTCTTTGGAGGAAAAGCAATGGCAAACCTAGACAGCATATTAAAAAGCAGAGACATTACTTTGCCAACAAAGGTCCATGTAGTCAAAGCTAGGCTTTTTCCAATAATCATGTGCAGGTATGAGAGCTGGCCAATAAAAAAGGATAAGCACTGAAGAACTAATGCCTTCAGACTCTTGTGCTGGAGAAGACTCTTGAGTCCCTTGGACAGCAAGAGATCAAACCAGTCAATCGTAAAAGAAATCAACCCTGAATATTCATTGGAAGTACTGATGCTGAAGCGGAAGTTCTAATACTTGGGCCACCTGATGCGAAGAACTGATGCATTGGAAAATACCCTGGTGCTGGGCAAGACTGAAGGCAGGAGGAGACGGGGACAATGGAGGATGAGATGGTTGGATGGCACCACTGACTCAATGGACATGAATTTGAGCAAGCTCCAGGAGATGGTGATGGACAAAGAAGCCTGGCATGCTGCAGTCCACAGGGTCACATAGAGGTGGACATGACTGAGTGACTGAACAATAACATAAATGAATAGAGAAAGAATGCCATGTGAAGATGGAGGTAGAGATTGGGGTGATGCTTCTATATCAAAGAGTTACAGAAAAACCACCAGAAGTTATGTAAGAAACATGGAACAGATTATTTCTTACATACTTCAGGAGCAATCAACCCCATTGACACCTTGATCTCAGATTTGGAGTCTCCAAACTGTAAGCTAATAAGTTTCTTTTGTTTTAAGCCACTCAGTTTGTGGTATTTTGTTATAGCAGCTCCATCTAACTAATACACCAAGAAACTTGATCCCTTTTTGTTGTTCTTAATTAAATGACTTCCTTTCAGCTGCTAAGGATATACTCGCAGATGAGGAGCTCATCTAAGGCTAAAACCATGTCTTTCTTGTTGAACATTTAGGAATGTACAGTGTTTTTGACGTGAGCATTGGCATGCTGAAGTTAATATTTTGGAGACTATGAATAAAGAGATTTTGCTTGTATTTGTAAAGTTTTTTGATGCTTAAGGATAAAAGCCTTAGATAAAGTACACATTACAAATATTATAATCAGTGTGAAATACATTGAGAATCAGCTAGGATTATGCCCAGTGGGAAGCTGGCTAATTGCAGTGCCTTTCTGATTAAGCCATTATAAAGATACCTAAAATAACTGACTCCCTACTTGGCCATTTGATTATGTTCCACCATCATTTCCCCTAAAATAGGTGAATCACTTGGGTTATAGTCAGTATACAGAACTGTGGCTTACAAGTCTCATGCATTGTTTTGGGGTCTTCACGGAAAGAAAATACATAGTTTAAAAATCATCTTAGCTTTATGTCTTTAACATAAATATGGTAGGCAGAATAATGCCGTGCACCACCCCCAATATGTCCACACCTCAATCTGCAGAAACAGTTTATTTTCTCAGCTGAGTTCAGAGTCAGAGGAAGATATGTCTAAGGAACAAGGATCAGACAGATGCAACATTGTTGAGTTTCTGCTTTGAGGATGGAAGAAGGAGCCATGATCTGAGAAACAAGGGCAGCATCTAGTAGATGGAAAAGGCAAGGAAATGATTCTTGCCCAGAAACCCTGGCAGGGAATGCAGCCCTGCCAACACCAGAATTTCAGCTGTGTGAGATTTGGCTTGGACTTCTAACCTACTGAACTGTAAAACAGTAAATTTGTTTTGTTTAAGCTTCTAAGTTTGCAGTAATTTGTTACACCAGCAATAAGAACCTAATAACAATGGATAAATTGTTAATACATGTTGATCATCTAATTGTGCAAGATGCTTAAAATTTTATGGGACAGATTGTAAGTAACAACAATTCATTGTGAAACTGAGTAATATACAACACTCAGTATTTTGAAATCCCATTTATGTTCATCAGTTCAGTTTAGTTTAGTCGCTCAGTCATGTCTGACCCTTTGCGACCCCATGGACTGCAGCACTCCAGGGTTCCCTTCCTAAATTGTTTACCTCCCCCTTTAAAGAAAAATTTATTGCAGTATAGTTGATTTACAATACTGGGTTAGTTTCAGGTGTACAGCAAGGTGAATCAGCTACATATGTATACATATATCCACTTTTTTTTTAGATCTTTTCCCATATAGGTTATTACAGAATATTGAGTAGAGTTCCATGTGCTATACACAAGGTCTTTATTTTCTATTTTATATGATAGTCTGTATATGTCAATCCCAATCTTTTAATTTATTCCTCTCCCCGTAACTCCTGATAACCATAAGTTTGTTTTCTACATCTGTAACTCTACTGCTCTTTTGTAGATAAGTTCATTGTACCTTGTTTAGATTCCACATACAAGCAATATCATATGATATTTGTCTTTTTCTGGCTTATTTCACTCAGAATGACAATCTCTATGTCCATCCATGTTGCTGCAAATGATATCTTTTCATGGTTGAGTAATACTCCATTGTATATATGTACCACTTGTTTATCCATTCCTCTGTCATTGGACCTTTAGGTTACTTCCATTTATTGGCTATTGCAATTACTGCTGCAATGAACATCAGGGTGCATGCATCTTTTGATTTTTGGTTTCCTCTGGATATATGTCCAGGGGTGGGATTGCTGGATCATATGGTAGCTCTATTTTTAGTTTTTTGAGGAAATTTCCGTAGTGTTCTCCATAGTGGCTGCACCAATTTATATTCTAAAACGTTTAGGTGAGTTCACTTTTCTCCACACTCTCTCCAGCATTTAATATTCGTAGATTTTTCATGATGGCCATTCTGACCAGTGTGAGGTGATACTTCATTGCAGTTTTGATTTGCATTTATCTAATAATTAATGAGGATGAGCACCTTTTCATGTGCTTTTTGGCCAGCTGTTTGTTTTCTTTGGAGAAATGCCTATTTAGATATTCTGCCCATTTTTTGACTGATTTGTTTGATTTTTTGATATTGAGCTATGTGAACTATTTGTATATTTTGGAGATTAGCTGCTTGTTAGTTCCTTTATTTTCAATTATTTTCTCCCATTCTGCAGGTTGTCTTTTTGTCTTGTTTATGATATCTCTTGCTGTGCAAAAGCATTTAAATTTAATTAGGCCCCATTCATTTGTTGTTGTCTTTATTTTCATTACTTAAGTCAATGGATTGAAAAAGACCTTGCTGCAATTTATGTCAAAGAATGTTCTGCCGATGTTTTCCTCTTAATTTTTATTTTTTTTAGTATCCAACCTTGCATTTAGGTCTTTAATCCATTTTGATTTTATTTTTATTTATGGTATTAAGAAGTATTTTAATTTCATTATTTTACATGTAGCTATTCATTTTTCCCAGCACCACTTGTTGAAGACATTGTTTTTTCTCCGTTATATGCTCTTTCCTATTTTCTCATAGCTCAGGTGACCATAGATGTATGGGTTTATCTCTGGACATTTTATCCTGTTTCACTGAACTATGTTTATGTTTTTGTATCAGTATCATGCTATTTTTATGACTGTAACATTAAGTATATTCTGAAGTCAGTGAGCCTGATTCCTCCAGCTCCATTTTTCTTTCTCAAGATTGTTTTGGATATTCAGAATCTTTTGTATTTCCATACAAACTGTAAAATTATTTGTTCTAATTCTGTGAAAAATGTTATTGGTAATTTGATAGGGATTGCACTGAATCTGTAGATTACTTTAGGTACCATAGTCATTTTCACAATATTGATTCTTCCCATCCAAGAACATGGTATATCTGTTTGTGTCATCTATGATTTCTTTCATCAGTACAGGTCTTTTACCTCCTTAGGTAGGTTTATGCCTGGATATTTTATTATCTTTGTTGTGATGACACATGGGGTTGTTTTCTTATTTTCTCTTTCTGATCTTTTGTTGTTAGTATATAGGAATGCAAGAGGTTTTTGTGTATGAATTTTGTATCCTACAACTTTACAAAATTCATAGGTGAGCTTTAGTAGTTTTCTGGTAGCAGTTTTAGGATTTTTGTATATCATGTCATCTGCAAACAGTGTTACTTTTACTTCTTATTTTTCTATCTGGATTCCTTTTATTTCTTTTACTTCTCTGATAGCCATGGCTAAGTCTTCCAAAACTGTGTTAAATAAAAATGGTGAGAGTGGACATCCTTGTCTTGTTTCTGATATTAGAGGAAATGCTTTCAGCTTGTCACCATAGAGTATAATGTTAGCTATAAGTTTGTCATATATGGACTTTATTATTTAAAGTGGGTTTCCTCTAAACCAGCTTTCTGGAGAGTTTTTTTTTTTATCATAAATGGCTGTTGGATTTTGTCTAAAGCTCTTTTTGCATCTATTGAAATGATCATATGGCTTTAGTCTTTAATTTGTTTATGCGGTATATCACATTAATTATTATGCATATATTGAAGAATCCTTGCACTCCTGGGATAAATTCCACTTGATCATGGTGTGTGATCCTTTTAGTGTGTTATTGGATTTGGTTTGCTAGTATTTTGTTGAGAATTTTTGCATCTATGCTCATCAGTGATATTGGCCTATAATTTTATTTTTGATATCTTTGATTTTGGAAAAGGGTGATGGTAGTTTCATAGAATGAGCTTGGGAGTGTTTCTTCCTCTGCAATTTTTTGGAATTTTAAGAATGCAGGTATTAACTCTTCTCTAAATGTTTGAAAGAATTCTCCTGTGAAGTTGTCTGATCCTGGCCTTTTGTTTGTTGTGAGTGTTTTAATCACACTTTTTATTTCAGTACTGTGACTGGTTCTGTTCATATTTTCTGCCACTCCCTTCTGGCCTGCAGATTTTCTGCTGAAAAATCAGCTAATAACCTTATGGTGACTCCTTTGTACATTATTTGTTGCTCTTCCTTTGTTGCTTTTAATATTTTCCTTTGTATTTAATTTTTGTTAAGTTTGATTACTATGTGCCATGGTGTGTTCCTCCTTGGATTTATCCTATATGGGACTCTGAACTTCCTGAATTTGAGTGGCTATTTCCTTTCCCACTTTAGGTAAGTCTTTCACTATAATCTCTTCAAATATTTTCTCAGGTCCTTTCTCTTTCTCTTCTTCTTGCGACCTCCTATAATTTTAATGTTTTCATGTTTAATGTTGCCTCAGTGGTCTCTAAGACTGTCCAAATTTCTTTTATTTTCATTTATTCTGTCTGCAGCAGTTGTTTCCACCATTTTGTCTTTCAGGACACTTATCTATTCTTTTGCCTCAGTTATTCTGTTGTGTATTCCTTGTAGAGTATTTTTCATGTCCATTTTTGTAGAGTTCATCTCCCTTTATCTTTTCTTTAGTTCTTCTGGGTCTTTGTTAAATATTTCTTGCATCTTCTCAAGCCATGTCTCCTTTATTTTTCTGAGATCTTGGATCATCTTAATTATCACTATTCTGAATTCTTTTTGAAGGTAGATTGCCTACCTCCTCTTCATTTAATTGGTCTTACAGGTTTTTACCTTGCTCCTTCATTTGAAACAGATTTCTCTATAGCCTCACTTTGTCTAACTTATTGTGTTCATGGTCTCCTTTTCATAGGCTGTAGGATTGTAGCTCCTCTTCCTTCTGATGTCTGCCCCCTGGTTGGTGAGGTTGTTATTGAGTAGAACCTCAGTTGTGGTTTTAGCCCCACTCTGCTTGTGTTCCTCCCACACCATCTGTTCCCAAGCTTTCCCTGGAGCACAAATGCCCATGCAGGCCAGTAGGGGTAGAGACATCAATGGGCATGCCCATCAAGGCCCGCACAGCCCAAGGAAGCTTGGTGAGGGTGGAATATGGGAAGAAGTTCTTTAGACATGTGCAAAATAAAATTGGCATAGGCCAAACTGTAAAGAACTGTTTCTATTGATAATAAAAAGCCAAAAATTAATGAGATTTTTCACAGCACATATTTTGAACTGCTGAAACATTTGTTTTTCAGAAGCAGTGTAATGTTTTCACAAGGGTCAGGGTTAGAAAGTTAGTGCTCTATCGTTAAACTTGAATATATAGTCTAATGTTATATATTATTACTCTTTTTGTTGTGAACCACAGAAAATATATTTATCCATATTAGCATTTATTAGGAGAAGGAAATGGCAACCCACTCCGGGGTTCTTGCCTGGAGAATCCCAGGGACGGTGGAGCGTGGTGGGCTGCCGTCTATGGGGTCGCACAGAGTCGGACACGACTGAAGTGACTTAGCAGCAGCAGCAGTAGCAGCAGCATTTATTATCTGAAAGGACTGTTGACTCACCTAATGGAAGAATCTGGAAACAAATCTTGCTTCAGGCATTGAGACATTTAAATTAGAAGCAGGAAAAATTGAATCCATGCTACAATCAATATAGGTAGATAAATAGATAAGTGATAGGTAGATACACAGATAGATACAATTGCAAAATTATTCTAGGTATAGTTTTTAAATAATTTAGACTAGAAAAATGTAACTGAAACATTGAATTGGAGGAAAGGGAAAGAGAGATTTTATCAAAGATCCTTGTTTTTGTTTGTTTTTTCTAGTGTGAGGTTTTATGCTTCTGTGATGGCACTATACATGGTCCTTCCAGCTTCCATATGCTTTCTGCGAATGCACTGTTATATCAGTAAATGCTTATGGATTCAAAGACACAGTTGATAAAGGTAATTCTTTAAATACTAAAAAAAAAAAAAAAAAAAACCATAACCTCAGTATGAGCACGCTTTACAAGGTATGTCAAGGGAAAACCACAACTACAAGGACCTCCACCTTGATGCTAAACATCTGACGATTTTGAGTAATTTGAGGTTCCTTTCTGAAATATTTATAAACTCTAAAATTTATAATCAATTGAAATGTTCTACTTCAAAATAATTACTTTTAATCATTTGGATTTCATGATTTCATAATTCTAAAAATGGTTTAACATTCTTTAACTATCAAACAATAGTTAATTTTTTTAGATAAACTACAAGTTCTTATAATAATACTGGTAGGGAAAAGTATTTGCTTTTCAAGCAAACTAAATGTGACAACTAATCATTCAGGCTATTTGCCACCTGGTGCAAATATTGAATAATAGCTCCTACTTATCTCTAGTGTGATTCAGCAATAAAGAAGTGTCATCTACTTCTTAAAAGGTCAAGTGGATTATTAATTAAAAACTAATTACACCACTTATGAATTCTGTATTGTTAATTTGCACTCAATAATTCTTGATACTAGGTTTACTAGGAATCATTTTCTCAGCTATTGTTAACTTTATAGATATGTTAAATGCAATATTTATAGAAAGTAAAATGTATATTGAAATTTAAAATCCACATTTTTCCCAGACTCATATTATAAATTAGTTAAAATGAATTCCTTTTAACTTGCTAGTGAATTAGGCACACTTAAAATTATCTGCATTTCAATTTATGAATGTATGCATTGTTTTATAGTACTTTCTTCATTTATGTTGATCTGGATTTTATTGTCAGTTTTCCCTACAATATAATTTTCATGGATTTATTTTGCAGATATTTATACATTTTGGTGTGAATCTCTTTTTCACATACATTGATGCATTATTTGTTTAAATGAACAAATCTGTTTTGGTTTGGTGGAGGCAAAAATACTCATCAGTCTGCCTCACACAGAAGCCATAATATTCATGTTCTATATCAATTCTAATGCCTATGAGGCTATGTATAAAGTAGATTTAAAGGAATCATCTTATTAGGTTCTTTCTCTGAATTCTCTTCAAAATTAGAAGAGACTTTGATACATTCCATGCTGTGATATCATAAATTGTGGTCAACACCTAGACTGCATATTCTCTTGGAATATTATGGTAGGTATAACTTGAGAGTATAGACTTTTTCATGGGATGTAACAACACTTTAAATTAATACAGTTCCTATGTTTACAAAGCACTAAATCTTTATAGTAACACCAAGAAATAGACATTATTAAAGTTTGAATCATTCATATAGAATAAATCAATAATGGATGAAGCATAGGTTCACTGTTGTTGTTTAATATTTAGAGTAGGGTTTGGAGCCTGGATTTTACTTCTCAATATTTCACAGTTTCTTAGAATTTTATAGTTTCAATTTCTTTGATCTTACAAACAGAAACAAATACTACCCAATGACAATATTGTCAACCAAATTTTATTGGAAGACATAGGTACCATTTATCATGACTTTATTATCTGTCAGACACTGTGCTAAGAAGTGATTCTTTTCTATTACATCATTTGGTTTATGCAACCACAATATGAAATGAATTATAAAATACCTTATATTTATGTTCTGTTTATCATGTTTCAGGCACAGTTCTCAGTGCTTCTATATATTATTCCACTTAATAATTACAAAGTATTGCAAATGAATCATATGCCTTTGCTATTACTGACATTTTACGGATCAGTCAACATTGGCATAAAGAACTTAAGCAATTAACCTAATCACATGACTTTTCAATGGTGGAACCAAATCTCAAACTTAGGAAGCCTGCCTCCAAACTCTGTACTCTTCACCACTATGTTTATTGCTCTCTAATAAATACATTCTCCAGTAGAACCTAGTAAGCAGTGTTATTGATGAACAAAATCTGCCTTTCATTCCCCTTTTCCCTCTCCAGTTTACAAATTAAGAAGCTGAAAGAAAAAATTAAGCATCCTATCAGAAATCACATTATGAAATGCGAAGCTGGACTCAGACCAGCCTTACATTCACATTTAGTGTTTTGTTCTATTTTGTTGTATTCTTTTCCTTTTACCACAGCTGTCTTTTACACATTCATGTGCAAACCAAAATAAACAGTCAGACTTTGGAAGACAAATGTCTTGATTGTATACATCATAGTTTTTGTGAAGATACTTTAGATTCATAACATTTCCAGAACAAATTTATTCTCCTGTTTTATGTGCCCTGGACAGGAATCCCACAAAAATGCTAAAACCTCCAATCCAAAAGTTATCTAGGCTAAATGTGCACACTCTTTAACAGCAATGTATTCCTTCTTGAGTATTTATGAACAATATTCAGGCAAGATGTTGTAAAAGCTTTAAAAGACTTACATAAATTTTTAAAAACAGTGATTTGAGTGATATGGCTCTTAAGTTTTAAACTATAGAGGCTGCATCAGAAAACTGTTCTCTAGTTTTGTTTATTTTCTAGAAGGAAATCAGTGATCTCTCAGATATTAGGGAAGAGTGGCTGAATTGTCAAATCTACAACTTGTCCTATGATTGGCTTGAAGTTTGTTTCCCTAAACCCCCCAAAGCAGCTCCTTGAGAACAAGGCTGGTGTCCTATTTGTCCTTGCATTCCTAGTGCTTTGTTCATGTAAACCTGTCTTTATCTGCCTTGCTCTCATTTCAGTCATATCTGCCCTGTTTACTTGTGTTCTGAAATTTATGCCCTCTCATCATTGCAAGGACCACACTCTATCAAAGATGCTCCTGCTCATGCATGTTCCTCTGGTTCTTCCCTAAAGCTTTAAACACGCCATGCTCTGTTCATAATAAATGGTAATAACAACAGCCAAGCCACGTAATTCTCTCAACACTAAGTCCTCCTTAGCAAGCACACTATTTCTTTTCTTTCAAAGCCAACAGTCTTGAAAAAATAACCCATTTTTCTCATCATCACTTTTAACACTTTTGTTATCCAACACATAACTGTCTGACTTCACCCACAACCAGTCCAATAAAACTGATGTAATTATGATTGCATGGTTATTTGTAACCACACTATACCTACATTAGATGGGTGAACAGTATTCAATTTTTATTACTGATGTTTGAACCAGTCAATATGTAACAGGCTTCTGTTTCCTGCCTGAGTTCTGAAACACTTGAGAAAATAGGACATGGGTCAGTGAAAATGAAGATTAAAATGTCAGCATTATTACTTACAGTACCTAAGTTGAAGGACATGGATTCTGTGTGTAGTAAAATAGGCTTTCTAACACCTCCACTAATCAAATGCATCCCAAGCCGTAAACCTCCCTCACAGAGATAAGAATTTTTGCCATGGCAGGGAATAGAAGCTGAGACCTATCTGCAAGTTTCTTTTTCCAAAAGCCAGGAAGGTCACTTTAAGAGCTGTTTCTTTGCATGGAATCATGAGATCAGGGATAAAAGATGTTCTTTTGTAACACTTTTCTTACTTGAGCTCTCTGTATAGTTCAGCCTATACAAAAGACTACAGCCTAAAACTATAGGCTTTCGTTACAAAAACTACAGCCTAAAACAACATGGGTTTGAACTGCATGGGTCCACTTATAAGTGGCTTTTCTCAATAATAAATACTACAGTACCACGCAATCCACGGTTGGTTGAATTGACTGTTGTAAACAAACTGCAGATGCAAAGGACCAACCATAAGTTATAATTGGATTTTCAGCTGCATGGTGGATGGGTCCCCCTTAACCCCTGCATTGTTCAAGGATCAGCTGTACATGTGGCAGACTTATTGTATGCATGCATCCTTAGTCACTCAGTCATGTCTCTTTGTGACCCCATGGGCTGTAACCTCCCAGGGTCCTCTGTCCATGGAATTTTTGGAGAAAGAATATTGAAGTGGATTGCCATTTTCTCCTCCAGGGGATCTTGCAGACCCAAGAATTGAACCCAGGACTCCTGCATCTCTTGCATTGGCAGGCAAATTCCTTACTAATATGCCACCTGGGAAGCATATTATCATATACTCACCATTAAACTTTTCTTCTCTCTTAGCCTATCCTTTGATTCTAATTTCTAACATCTTTTGTTGTTTCTTGTCAAACTCTTCATAAACTTTTATATTTAACTCTTTAAATGAGTTGTTCTTTAAGTTTCCATTCTCTTTTCTTCTTACACACTGTATGCTGTCCTTAGGTCCTTATCTATTCATTAGTTTATCTCCCAATCTTATGCTCTTGATTCTAGAATAAATATCTCTAGCCTAGATCTCTTTTCAGGGATTAAAAGAGATGAGGGAAACCATCTGCCAAGGTGCTCTTGGGAATATAAATGATAAACAATGCAAATTCAGAGTTCATACCTGAACTCACCATCTTTCCTCTGAAATTACTTCCAGTTAACAGCACTGAAATTTGCATATTGCCCATTTAAGAAACTCAAACATTGTCTTTTTCTACTTCCTCTTTTATCCTATAAATGTTACATTTCCAATGTGTCATATATTTTTACCTTCTTTTATGTCTTTTCTCAGAATTTTAATTCAGGCCTTTACTTGCATTTTGATAAGCATAATAGAATTTATATTTGTATTTCAGACATGTTTATTTTATCTCCCTCTAATCAGTTTTCTAAATGATCTATAGAATAAACTTTTTCAAATATGAATCTGGTTTTATTTTGTTCATGCTCAGTGCATGAAGCCTCAGATAATTTGGCCCAAAAGGACAGGGTCAATAAGTTGGTGAAAACAAGCTGATTGACCAGTATAATTTTATTGAAACTAAGATTTAGTTAAAAATAGAGATCTTCAGATCTTTTTTCCCCAAGTGTTGCAAGTATTATAGCCAATGGTGTATTATATGCCTGTTTTTAACTTGCTTATATGATTTTGGTAGTTTTGTTTTCCTGAAAGTATTTCCCAAATCAATTGTTTTTATTGTTACTGTATATAAACCTTCAAAATTTGAAATCAATATGAATATTCCAAAATAGTAAAAATTTTTAAAGAAACTAATACCATAAAAAAAAGAAAGAAAAGAAAAATCAAAAGCTTAAAAAGTAAACTAGTATTTGGAAATTTCAGCTTAATAGTAGGGAATTAGTTGAATAATAAGGAATCAGTTATAAAACAATAATCATTTGAAAAATATATGCCTCAAATATACACAGAAAACTCTTAAAACAAAATAAGCAGTAACAGAGAAATTGTCTTCTGGTTAGTAGGTAACTTCTTTTTGCTGGCTTTTTTAATTAAAAAAAATTATGATTAATTTAATTTTAAATGAACTTAATAGTAAATAAAAATTATTAAAAGAAAGTTGAAGTAAAGAAATGAGCCTGGAGTTTTCTAAATTATTTTTAGAAACTTATTTTTGTCTGCCTGGCAATGTTTTAATAATTTAAAAAATATTCAAAATGGAAATTTACAATTTCTAGCTCATTTTTTAAGCTTTTTTTTTTTTTTTGGTATTACAGTGACTACTTTGTAATCTGCCACAATCTATAACTAGCTTTTTATTGTCAAATAATTGTTTCTCACATTTCTGTATAAAAACAATGCATAGCAAGAATAGTTGTTGGATAATACATTAAAAATATAACTGGATTCCCACTTAGATCAGGAACAAGGCAAGAATGTTCTTTTTCACTACTCCTTTTCAATATTGTACTGGAAATCCTAACCAATGCAATGAGATGAGAAAAGGAAATAAAAGATATTCAGATTGGGAAGGAAGAAATAAAACAGTTCTTATTTACAAATGATATGAGTGTCTATGTAGAAAATATATATAAGACTTGGATGAATTTTTGAAGAAGTGAACAAATAAATAATATTTTGTTGAATCACTGCATGATTAATTAATTAATACTCAAGATTTATTTGGGCACAAGTAGAAATATAGCTATGAAGATTAAGCTTCATTCCAAAGAACTCTTCCATATATTATTGCTTTTATTTTTTAAATTTTTTTTCCTATAAAGATAAATCTTTCCTCTGTATCCCTTTCTCAGAGAAAACTTGCTCTTTGTTGAAAAACCGTCTAATCTTCACTTCTTAAAATGTATTTCAAAAAGCAGTGGCTGACACTGGAGCTCTATTGATATAGATGGGTAAGAGAAGAGTTTAAACTTCTCAATGATGTACAGACCTAATTTTCCTTTTAACAATTAAAACAGCCTTCATCTGTTCCTATTATTATATCCAACCAAGCATTTGGAGAAAGTAATCCTTTAATGAACAGCAAATCAAAATGAAGTGAAAGTATAAAGTATTTAACTACAATAATTACACTTAAACACACTATTAATATATAATTAATGACTGACAAGTTGACGCTTCAGGTTCAAATAGTGGTAGAACTCAACCTTGAAACACGAGTAATTTCATCACCTTTCTCACTTCCAAAAATGTTGACTTCCCTGACTTCATTGTCTTATTAGTATTCATGTCAGAGGCAGAAACAAGTACTAATAGAGCTTGTAATCTCTCTCACCAAATAAAACCATAGTTGTCAAAAACCATCAGCAGTTTCACAGAAAGAAATTAGAACACCAATAATATTCATCACTATTTTAATTTTATTCATTAGGGAAAACAAGGAGTTTTTTATATGTAGCTTTTTTCAGTGCTGTTCTGCAATGTTACCAAAACTTTACCTTCTTTAGGGAAAGCAGAACTAACAAGGATTTAGACCTTCATCTAGGAAACTAAATGAATGTTCCAATGTGTATTCCTATAATGGCTGATAGATGAAGTGGCAGCTGTCACCAAAAAAAACCAAAAACAAAACAAAAAAACCCTCTCTAATGCTTTAGTGTAGTGTCTATTCAGCAGTTGAATACAAGACACAGCTTGAAGCTCATAATGGCTGCCAAAAGTTTCATTGCCTTGATATTGCCTTTGTCTTTGAAAAACAGTTTTCCCCAGGCATGGTCAGTAACAGAAACACAGTTTTTTCTTTTTACTAGACAGAATCAGAGCTGCTCCCTGTGAAGAGAACATATTACCCTGCTCAGAGAGCAGTACATCTCAGAAAGACATTCTCATCAAAGGGGAATTATGCTTTTTGATCAAAGGCATCCTCAAGGTCAAACATGTTACAGTTAAAAGAGACAGAGAAAAAGGAAATGACATATATATTGGATGCCAGAAATTCTCTTGGTAAAATTACCCTGTTTCTAAGTATTTGAAAATTTGGGGTTCTGTTGTTTAAATCAAACTGAGCATTTTGTACATGTGACAGCAAGCCTATTTTTTTCCTTCTTGGATAAGATTGTACAATTTTTTTCCATAGAGGAGAATTATGGTCCCTATGAATACTTAGTATGAACCAACATTCTACCTTCTAAAACATAATTGTACCAATATTTTAACCTTTCTTTTGAAAACTTTTGATTCTAGTATGGGGAAAACCAGAGTGTGTTAATCTTTTCATCATGTATTCAGTAAGGGGAGCTCTTTGTTTTGTACCAAAATTTTTGCTTTTTGTATTAAAGGCTCTGAAACTTTCATCAATGAAAATTTGATTTTGATTTCCTTAAAATCTTATTATACTTAACTAGAAGAGATAAAAGCTTTTGGGAGAAAGAGTTGAGAAGGGTCTGGAGCAAAGATTGTTATTCCATCCTTAAAAGTCATAGTGAGGAGAATGTGGGTGTAGAGAACCAGATTGAATGAGGCTTAGTGTCTACTTTAAAATGAAAATCTTTGGGCATGCAGTGGGTAGTTATTTACTGAGATTTTTCCCTACTAAAGATTTTTTATTTTATTTGTTTATCAATGAAAATTATTCAATATACTTTAATAGAGCACAGGTCTACTTGAAAGATTTCTATATAGTATTATGTCATTTGAAAATTCTTATAAATCTCTGTAAGAAGCAATCATTTATCTAGATAACTTGACCTCCAGGGTCTACTTTTATATTTTCCACTACCATAAGTAAATGAAGAGAGACAATGCTGACTAAAATAAAAATTGACTTTGTAAAAATTCCCTATTTTACCTTTCATCTCAAGTCATGAAATATTCGTTATTCATTTAGCTTTAACCTTTTTTTTTTGGTTACAATATATTTTATTTAACTAAA
>ML664163.1:14528890-14558961 GCA_007570785.1 Antilocapra americana | reverse complement strand
ATATATATAAATACACGGTTTATTCATGTCTTAGGGGGCAAGATCAGCAGACTCTTTGTAAGGGATTTAATAAATATATTAATTATGTTGATACGTATTAAGCCAAGAGTTTAGTTCCCTTGCTAAGAAACTTCACTATACCAATACCCCAAAAGCTAATATATCATTCAGCTGCCAGGAACATACACACATTTACCAAGTTCCCAAGATTAGTATATAAAATCAAGATGATGATTTATGCTTGTAAAGTAAGATGTATCACTACCCATGGATAGAAATATCTAATTTAGTATGTATCTCTTTTACATGGTCAACTCCTATTGATTATAGTCTCTAAATATATCACAACTCCATATTGTCATACCTTCAAGCATGTTACTGAGTTTTTCTTTACACAGAATATTCTTCAGAGGGAGATTTTGAGATTGAATTTTGATCATATAACTCTACTGCTCAAACGCTATAACCAGGATAATGTCTGTGTTCCTTAATTTAGTTTTCTATAAACCAGTATGATTTGGCTTCCACCTGACTCTCTAGAATTATCTTTCACAAGTCCTTACCACATTGGCACTCTACTTCAGAATACTGATCTTCTTTTAGTTTCTTCAAAATATTTTGCTGTTTCTCAACTCAAAATCTTTGTCCATGTTATTCCCCCTCATGGTCTCACTATACTCTTTCCCCTTCACCTGTCTAGCTATTATCTCAGCTCAGGTTAATGGAATTTCTCCAAAAAGTATTCCCTGATCCCATTTTAAAAAATATAAATGCATTACATGTCCCTGAAATAAATTCAGCATAAGATCTCGAATTCTCTTGTCATAGTACTCATCACACTTTACTGTAAGTGCTTGCTTAACTGTCTATGTTCCTCACTAAAGCATAAGCTCAGTGAGGGTGGGGACAATGGCTGTTCTGTTTATCTTTCTTGTCATCTATCATGATTTCCAGTATTATGGAAGTATCTTTCAATATTGAGTAAATAAATAAATATTTTCAATGGCAGTTTCTAATTTTAAAATGATGATTATTAACACTCCATGAAAGAGAATCTAAGGTTCAGCATGAAAAGCTCATTGTTGTTGTTTACTTGCTAAGTCAATTCTAACTCTTATGTGACCCCATAGATTGCAGCCCACCAGGGTCCTCTGTCCATGGGATTTTCTGTATTCTTATGGTCATGTTCTTTCTATAGAAATTGGACTTTGACTTCCCTGGCAAGCCAGTGGTTAACATTCCACACTTCCACTGCAGGGGCTGTGGGTTCTATCCCTGGTCAGGGAACTAAGATCCTGCATGCTCTATGGTGTGGCCAAAAATAAAAATAAATAAATAAAGGACTTCCATGATGATTCAAATCATAAGCCAGATCTAGAGTTCGCACAATAAATGTATCAAGGAGATGAAAATATCTTTAAATACATCCAAGTAAGATAGCCTGCTACAGCTATTTGACCATGTGTGCTGAACAAGTCAGATCACTGCCTAAGGTGCTCTTTTTCCTCATTAGTATTTAGAGGGGCCTAGGGAAAGTTTACTTCCGTGCTTCTCTCTCATATACACTATCTGTATGATTCACCTGCTGCCTAGCATAGTCCTTTAATTATTTAGAAATTGTGACTCTATTCTTAGAGGCAGCCTACATCATACCTCCAGAGGTGGAAAAATGCTACTTTTTGCATTAGAACTGACCAATGAATACATCAAATAAAAATTACTGAATAAATTAATTAAAAGAAGTAACCATTGTTGATAAAAATGGAGAAGTTATATAGATATAAAATTATCTGAAATTCAAGATCATATGGGAGTTTTGTAAAAATATAGATGTCTAGTCTTCATTCTTTGAGATTTTTATTCTCTAAATAATGAAATGATCAAGTTGTTTATGGAAATCAATAAGCTTAAAAAAGACTTTTAAATTTTTTTCCTTACTAAATATAATATCTAGATAGTATATGTTGGTCATCCTCACTTTTATTAGCTCACCATAAGATTCTTTTGATTAGATGTGTTAGGAAACAGCTATTTCCTTAGATGACACATGCTAGCTTTCAATGATTACAGTACCATGTATGTTTGTGCATATTTATGTATATAACTGCACATAAATAGATATGCTTATGCTCCTCATGTGGAACTGGCACACAGTTGCTGTGTCCCTGGTGGCTTCACTCTAATCTCATCTTTACTGGCAATACACTCTTATCAGACATTTCACAGAGCATTTCATTTACAACCCTACAAAATACACTGACACATCACACTGATTTGAGGACTCTAAAAACTAGATTGTGAAAAACTTTTAACTTGAATGAAAACAGTTTTAATTAAACTTTATAGTTTTAGGTGACAATTCCATCAGTTAGTTTTTCTCCATAACCAGTACCTAGAAATGCTTATAAATCTGAAAGTTAGTTAAATTATGTAAAAAAAAATGCTATCTTAGTAAAAATACGTAACTGAAGTGTTTTCTATCAGGTACAAACTGTTGTAACAATGTGCAGAGTTTTTAAAATATATAGATTATTCAATACATACTCATTATTCTTCCTCTATGTATTAGAAGCTGTGGAAGAAATTGCAGATTCCTGGAGTAAACAAGGCAGATATGATACCCATCTTCATAGTTCACAGAGTCTGGTATGTAACATTAAGTAAATTTATATTTATAATTATGTTACATTCTATGCAAGAAAAGATCAGAGTAACTATTAATCAAAATTCCTATGAAATAATCATACAATATGTGACCTTTTGTGACTTTTTTTTTCACTTAGCATGATGTCTTCAAGGTTTATTCATGTCTTAGCATGTATCAGTACTTCTTCCCTTTTTATTACTAAATAACATTACATTGTATAGATATGACATATTTTGTTGATAGAATTTTTACTTCATCCTTTGGTAGAATCATGCTCACTCCGCAATCTAAGGCATCTTGACCCAAAGAGCCTGGGGTTGCAGAGATGCGCAAATTCTCTAAGCAGGTTCACTGGGCATGAAGGAAAAGAAAGTTACTTCTACTTTCATACTGTGGTTCTTGAACTCATATATTCTACCTATTAGACATGCAACACCATATAATTGTCATTGATTTAGGGCATACACTATTTCTTGGGGGGATGGTTTCCTGTTCTTTCAGGGTCTTCTCTCCAAGGTGCAGCTCAAAAGGTTGTTTATCATTTTGTCAGCTGCAACTTCTTCACAATATGATATGTGAAATGACTCATGAATCCTCTGGCTATGTGTCCACTGCTGAATCTCATTTGCTCTGAAACAGATCACTGTCCCAAATTAGATATGATGGAGGATACTATGCTGATGAATCAAGTACTCTGAAAGCCTTGGGTGAGTGGTGCTGGCTAAGGTCTTGTGGGAAGAATAAGCCAAAAGATGATTTGCCATTCCTTGAAGGATATGTGGATTCAATGTAATAAACCTGTCACCAAATGACTAGTTGTTCTTAGGGATGCTGACATTTTTGGTCTACCTTGTTGAGAAGTTTAGTAATAGCAATAGAAGTTTGGTAATAGCAATAACTAAAATGGCCTTGGTGAATGAGAGCTTATGTTGTTACATCTATTCCCACACCCAATTCATGCTGCCATGGGCCAACGCATAGTGTTGAGGTGGATCATGAAAGTATTTGGCTAATATCAACTGCCTATTGTTACATCTACTTGGTTGTTTCAGAAACGTTCAATGGCTTTCTAAAGACTTGTTAGTATGCGATGTAAGAGCTTCACACTCTGTGCTCAGTATAATGGGTCTATTTACATGCCTCCTCCCTAGGATTTTTTGTTCTTAATTTTCGAATTATTTTTCTCCCAGATTCCCTGACCCACTAAACACTGCCTGTTAGTCTTTGAATAGTCTTGCTTCAGGCCACTTTCCACACAAAGTGGATGACCAGGTACATCTTGCAAAACTATAGCATTTGGGAAGTTTTTACTCAATGTTGCTTTCCAAGTGCTATGGTATTGAAAACATACTCTGTTGAACCCATATTTGTGCTAAATATTTTGTCAGCAAAGTCAAACTTTTTCTCTTCCATCAGTTCATCATTAGGGATACTCTCCTTCCTGACTTGTCTCATAAGCTTGAGTTGAAGATAAATGTCAAGTTCTCTGGGCCATTTGCTTATGCATTTTACTTGTGCTTTCTAACTCTGTTCTTGTCCAATCCAAGATGTACCATTCCATCTTATGATAAATTGCTGTTCAATTGACACAAGTTTATCACTTTGTGTAAATATAACAGAGTTCAATTCAGTTCAATTGCTCAGTCATATCTGACTCTTTGCAACCCAATGGACTGTAGCAAACCAGGCTTCCCTGTCCATCACCAACTAAAGGAGCTCGCTCAAATTCATGTCCATCAAGTTGGTGACGCCATCCAACCATCTCATCCTCTGTCGTCCTCTTCTCTTCCTGTCTTCAATCTTTCCCCGCATTAGGGTCTTTTCCAGTGAGTCATTTCTTCGCATCAGGTGGCCAAAGTATTGGAGTTTCAGCTTCAGCATCAGTTCTTCCAATGGATATTCAGGACTGATTTCCTTTAGGATTGACTAGTTTGATCTCCTTGTAGTCCAAGGAACTCTCAAGAGTCTTCTCTAATACTTCAATTCAAAAGCATTAATTCTTAGGTGCTCAGCTTTCTTTATGGTCCAACTCTCACATCCATACATGACTACTGGAAAATAAAACAGAACTTAGATTATAAAGAAAAACTTAAAGTGCATCTTTTCTATTTATCTTATAATCAGGCACCCCTTCTCTACTAAGACCCATTAGGAATCCAAGACCTCGTATTTAAATGAATATTCTCTTTGGAAAGGGCATGGTCATGCAGCTGACCTACAGTGAGGTACTTGTGGGAATAATTCCTGTAAAAGAATGAACAAAGCAAGATTGGGCAGAGAAAGAAGTTACACTGTAGTAAAGTTACAAAAGTGAACTCAGCTAACCTCTCAGGGATGTCTGAGGCTGAGATTTTTAGAGATATTCTAAATTAAAGAAAGGGCTTTGGTCTTTGTACCTATACATCAACCCATTATTGGAAGCTGGATTCCCCTAAGGAAGGAAGGGCTTTATCATTGGACAAAGTAGTCATGGAGAGTGCCTCAGTTATGGAATTGGGGGAAATGAGTTCCAGGATTCTGAGGAAGCAATTTGGATTGTGTACCAAAACTTTTGCTAGATGTAGTGCTTCTAAATAGGTGTAGAATAAACATCACCATCTATATTTGGTATTTTTCTCTTTTTTCTATTGACTTTTTAAATTTATGCATAGTGTAGGCCTATGTAAAGGCTTCAGTAGTTCCATCTTTCAAATATCCAAACTTTTGACCACACTTTTTAAGACATTGCTTCGTAGGGAAATTAGAGGAGAATATAGCAGGACAAGAAAGGGAAAGAAGCTCAGCAAGACTGTGAGTCAGGCACAGTTCCACAGAGGTTTGCTTCTCCTGATCCTGGAAGGTGACTCTAGTATGAATTACACTTCAGATGATGGAATTGCAGTTTCAAAGTTCCATACCCTGAAGCCATTGGCTAACAGGGTCATAACTTCCAGGCTTCTAGCTCTGTACTGTAAGGTCAAATAGGTCCAGCAATCTCTGTAGAGCACACTAAAGAAAATCAAATATGTGAGACTCAAAAAGCAAAAGCACCTCAAAGAAAGAAGGGGGCATGTTTACAGAGTCAAAAGGAGATAGAAAGGAATCTCAACTGAACATCAACAGTATTTGCTACAGGGAGTGGTTAAAAAAGTAGTATGTAACCTAAATTACTTTTTAAATTTTAACTTTCTTTTCTGTGTTTTACTTTATACCCACTAACATTTGCAAATGTTAGAATATCCAATTATCCCTATCTTTTCATGTTGAACAGAGTGATGATTTCTTTTGCTTGGAGTATTTTAATTTCACTTTTTTTCCAAACTGATGTAGAAAATAAATGCTATTTTGGTATTGATTAGATTCATTGATTTTAGAAATTGGTGAACAACTATGAAATATGTTAGGTGTCAAGATATCAAATAAAGGCCTGAACTACTTGGTAACATTTCAGTTTTTAATGTGGGATGCATAAGATGCCAAGAACTTATACAAGATGAAACTGTAAAAAACAGTCACCTCTAAATAAAGGAGAATATTACATTCATAGGCTGATTCCTTCCATATCTCTTGCTACTTTCTCATCTACTTGATTTAAGGTGTCTATTGTTATAGTACTTGGAGGAGAATGGGAATTAGAATAAGGCAGAAAAATGCCAAAATGAAAGAAAAGTTCATGTGTTTGTATCTGTGTCTGTGTGTGTGTTATATGTTTTAGTCAAAAGGTAGTTCTTTGAGTCAGGCAGGAGATTCCATAGACTTATTTCCATTAATTAGCAAATTTCAGGACATAAACAAAATATTTTATAATTTTGCAAGTCAATCTAGATCCATCTTCTGTTTCTTGTCCATGGAGCCTCAAAAGTATGGTAGAGTTCTGATTCTTTTATCAGGATAACTAAAGCATTGCTTCTTGCCTTTCAGTTCAGTTAGTTCAGTTCAGTCCAGTCGCTCAGTCGTGTCCGACTCTTTGTGACCCCATGAATCACAGCACACCAGGCCTCCCTATCCATCACCAACTCCTGGAGTCCACCCAAACCCATGTCCATCGAGTTGGTGATGCCATCCAGCCATCTCATCCTCTGTCATCCCTTTCTCCTCCTGCCCCCAATCCTTCCCAACATTAGGGTCTTTTCCAATGAGTCAGCTCTTTGGGTCAGGTGGCCAAAGTATTGGAGTTTCAGCTTTAACATCAGTCCTTCCAATGAACACCCATAACTGATCTACTTAGGATGGACTGGTTAGATCTTCTTGCAGTCCAAGGGACCCTCAAGAGTCTTCTCCAACGCAACAGTTCAAAAGCATCAATTCTCCAGTGTTCAGCATTCTTCACCTTCCAACTCTCACATCCATACATGACTACTGGAAATACCATAACCTGGACTTCCCCATCTATTTCCCATGAAGTGATGGGACTGTGTGCCATGATCTTAGTTTTCTGAATGTTGAGCTTTAAGCCAGTTTTTTCACTCTCCTCTTTCACTTGCATCAAGAGGCTTTTTAGTTCCTCTTCACTTTCTGCCGTAAGGGTATTATAGTCTGCATATATGAAGTTATTGATATTTCTCCTGGCAATCTTGATTACAGCTTGTGCGTCTTCCAGCCCAGTGTTTCTCATGATGTCCTCTGCATATAAATTAAATAAGCAGGGTGACAATATACAGCCTTGATGTACTCCTTTTCCTATTTGGAACCAGTCTGTTGTTCCATGTCCAGTTCTAACTGTTGCTTCCTGACCTGCATACAGGTTTCTCAAGAGACAGATCAGGTGGTCTGATATTCCTTTGAACAATCTTAAAACATATTCATAGTAATTGTTTGGAATCATTTTATTTTTTCTGCCTATATCATGCAATTTTCACTTAATAAATGATAATTCACAGCAAGCACCTCATTCTTGCACCAAACATGTACATATTCATTCAAAGCATGACTATGTTATGTTTCTTTCTGAAGATTTTCTGCAAGGCATTCATTAACCTACAGCTCTCCCTATTAAATTCATCAGTAACTTTTCATTGCTGCCAGGAAAAATGATGACCTGTACAGGTTTCTCACCATCTAGGCTCTGCCTGATTCTCCAGTTTCTTTTTGTACTTTTCTTTATGTGGCCCAAACTTCACCTATGCCAAGCATATTTACAGTTTTCCGGATGGGTCATACTTTATCCTATATGTACTTATACTATACATACACATAAATATAATATATAAACATAAAATCATATCATATATGATTTTATACCATATATTTTTTATATATAATCATATATAATATATATTATGTATATATACACATAATATATTTTTTAGTTTTCATTTTTTACTGTTCATTACTGTACTGACTCCTATTTTTCAGAACTTATTTTATGTCCAAAGTATTTTCAAAGCTTTCTCTAACTTGTTCCCTTCTAGGATGAATTGAGACCCCTCCCTTTTTTCCATATGTTGGGCTAACAGTGCATATATTCTACTGTTTTGCATGTGTTGATTATTTGTGTCTCTCTCCTGATGTAATCATCAAAAGAATTTTTACTGATTATTTAAAATTTTCCAGTCGAAGTGCTTGGGTTATGAAGATGGATAAAATGGTCCTTGTTCTCTAGTAGCTCCAAAAGTAACACTATATATCACATCATAAAATAAATAAGTATAAAATAAATATCCATGAGTCTATTATTATAGAAAAATGATTAGATAAATTAAAAATGAGACTAGTGGAAAAATCTCTTTAACCCCCAATCTCTTGAATCTCTTGAATTTGGAACCCCTGAATTTCCAAATTATGTACAGAGGTACGCCCCTTCTCTTTAAGAAGTTATAACATAACTCTCCAGCTCTTACCAATGGGATGCCTCTAGTGACTTCTTTTAAAGATAACTGTGTGGAAAAAGGAAAAAGAAGAACTTCACAGTGGAGAAGCCTGACAAACACTAAACTCTACCTTCACCAGGTGATCAAGGTCAGCATCAGTAGTGATAAATCATATGGATTGCACGAATCCTTAATATAATGTAATGAGAATGGCACACAGTCTCAGTCTAATCAGGGGAGAAATATCTGACAAACACCAGTTGAGTGACATTCTACTTAATGCCTGAGCAGTATTTCTCAAAACTTGATTTTGATCCTCAAAATCAAGAGCAAAGCTGGAAAAAGTGTCACAGTCAGGAGGAAAGTAAGATGCAATGACTGAATGTAATGTGGTATATTGTATATGATCTTGGAACAGAAATAAAAAGTACATTACACTGAAAGCTCAGGAAGTCTGAATAAAGTATGGATTTAAATTAATGATAAAATATAAATATTGGCTCATTACTTGGAGAAATATGCCATACTAATGTAAGATGTTAGCAATATGGGAAACTGAGTTTGGGATATATGGAAACTCTCTACTGTATTCATTTTTTTTCCTGTAAATGTAAAATTATTATACAATTAAAGGTTTATTTTTAAAACTCACTATCTCTTCTCTCACTTACTACTTTGCCAATTGTGAAGAACAAGACTTTAGTGGTTACCCTAAATATGAATCATTAAATGCTATTCTTATTAAAGAGTGGACACCTGCTAAGGGAGGCCATGAGTTTCATTAAAGTTTCAGAATTTGGGCTTCCCTACCCATTAAACCAAAAAAGGGAAACTAAACCACTATTATTAAAAAAAAAAAAAAAACACTAAGCAGAGTAAGTAAAAATTTTAGTAGATTATTCCATTCCCTTGTATTTCTCAAATAATCTGTTTCTGTACTGTCCACTCCAGCCACACACTTTGGATTATCTTTATGTAATTGTATGAAGTAAAAATATAATCTCCATATAAATTGTAAGCTAGATCTGCATGATTCTTATTTTATTTCTAAGATTAGATGATTCTGAAATTCTAAAATTGTGAAAAAATATGACTAGATAGTCAAAAACATGTATGGATAAAGGACAATGCTTTTTGTCTAGTTGTTATCATTTAATTTGCAAGACATCCTTATTGATATTTGCTTTCCTAATGATTTTAAAGTCTTTGTTTTCAAATTCTTTTTGGATAGGATTTTCTTGTGTTTACCATGTTGATTCCTTTTTTTCCCCCTAAGTTCAAATACCAGCAACATACTTTTTGTCTTTTAAACTTCATATTGTGTGAATGTAACACAGAATGGGAACCTGAAACTGAAAAAAAAAAATGATTCAGTTATAGAAAAATAAAAACGTTTTTTTTGGTATATCTGAATCTGTGCCTGAGATTGTTGTTGACTGAGTACCCCTTTTTATGCTATGATAATTATTATTTCAAGAAGTGGGAATAGGGGATGTAATAAACAAAATAGTACTGTGTCCTAGGAGTTAAGGGGTTTCAAGTCCTGGGGCTTTTATGCATCAAGTATTTGACCAAGGCAAGATTTAAATGTACTCAACTAAAAAATGAAATGATCACTTTAAATAATTTCTAGAATCCTTCCTGGCTTTAACCTATTTTTGAAACACAATTAACAGCCAAAACTCAAGTGTAAATGTGTTTGAAAAATGAGGAAAACTTATGTAAAATTCTCATGGTAACTCTTTCCTATAACCAACTCTCATATTCACATAAAGGGCCTGAGTTCTTCCATCAGGGTTGTTACTTCATTTTTGTATTATATTATGTTAGTGTTAATGTGACTCGGTAATTAAGTAAATTGCAAAGCATAATTTGGATATCAAATAGAGGAAATAGAGACCTCTTAATCACTATTTTTAAATGAGCTTCAGAAATAATTTCAAGAGAACTGTGACCTTTTAAAAAGAATTCTACTGTGTGTAAAAAAATAGAGACACAAAGATTCTTTCCCTCTTTCACTTCATCTCTTTAACACTTACTTTCTCTGCCTATTTGGCCTGTATGACTGCATTAATTTCCTGAGGCTGATGTAATGAAGCACCACAAATGGCAGGGTGAATTAAATTAAGATAAGTTTATTGTCTCACAGTTCTGGAGGCTAGATTTCCAAAAAATAGGGCCAGGCTCCCTTTGATTCCTGTAGGGCAAAATCTTTCCTTGCTTCTGCCAAGCTTCTGGAGATGGTCATCCATCCTCAGCATTTCTTGCTTTGCAGCTGAATCCACTCCAGTTTGTACCTCTGTCATCAAAGCATATTCTCCCTCTGTTTGGTTTCTTCTTTCTTATAAGGACACTGGTTATATTGTGTTAAGGGCTCACCTTTCACCGTATGACCTCTCTTATTGAAATTATTGATTACATTTGCAATGACCCAGTTCTAAATAATGTTACCTTCTGAGATGGTGGTGGTTAGGTTTCAGTATATCTTTTGGGGGAGTGCACAGTTCAACTCATAACAATAATACAATACAGATTAAATATGCACAGAAACTCAAGCATGGAATCATTCCAAAATGACATTTTAAGTAATACAAGCATAGTTCATGTGATTGATCTATGCAAGGATATAGTAATGGCAGCTCAGTGTGACTTTAAAATCAAGTAAACAAGGAATAAGTCTGGGGAAAAGGTGAAGAGATTATTTCTAGATAAATAAGCATCATATCATGACTCTTCCCAGGAAGCAGTTGTATATTAAGTTGTCATTTGAACATATGGGAAATAATAGGAAACCATTTGGTGTTCTTATTTTTCCAGCATATTTTAAATACATATGGCATATTCATGTAGTTTTCTGAAACATCATGGAATGGATAACACCTGTGATATTCAGAAATATAAGAGTTGGGACCTCATTAGCCCATGCTGTATGTTGCCCGTAGCTCAGTTGATGACCATGTAAATGCTTCACTGGCATGGCATCCTGTTACTAATTTGGGATCAACATGTGGTCCCTGCGTATTTTAATACACACCATCAGAATGAATTAACTTCTAAAACAATTCCATTTTCATTAGCTCTCAGACTGGAACCACCTAACTTAGACATTAAGATAAAGTATTTGAAGTCTTTAACAATTACTATTTTTAATCACCATTGGGGCATTTATCAATATTTCAACATATAAGTTGTTTTGTGAAGTATTAATCTTTATCTCAATAATTACAGAATGATCTCTGTTCATTTCCAAGGCAAACCATTCAATATCACAGTAATCTAAGTCTATACACCGACCAGCAATGCTAAAGAAGCTGAGGTAAAACAGTTTTATGAAGACCTACAAGACCTTTTAGAACTAGCACCCCAAAAAGATGTCCTTTTCATTGTAGGGGACTGGAATGCAAAAGAAGGAAGTCAGAAAACACCTGGAGTAAAAAGGCAAATTTGTCCTTGGAGTACAGAATGAAGCAGGGCAAAGGCTAATAGAGTTCTGCCAAGAGAAAGCACTGGTCGTAGCAAACACCCTCTTCCAACAACACAAGAGAAGACACTACACATGGACATCACCAGATGGTGAACATCAAAATCAGATTGATTATCTTCTTTGCAGCCAAAGATGGAGAAGCTCTATACAGTCAGCAAAAACAAGACCAGGAGCTGACTATGGCTCAGATCATGAACACCTTATTGCCAAATTCAGACTTAAATTGAATAAAGTAGAGAAAACCACTAGACCATTCAGGTATGATCTAATTCAAATCCCTTATGATTATACAGTGGAAGTGAGAAATAGATTTAAGGGACTAGATCTGATAGACAGTGTGCTTGATGAACTATGGACAGATGTTCATGACATTGTACAGGAGACAGGGATTGAGACCATCCCCAAGAAAAAGAAATGCAATAAAGCAAAATGGCTGTCAGAGGAGGCCTTACAAAGAGCTGTGAAAAGAAGAGAAGCAAAAAGCAAAGGAGAAAAGGAAAGAAATTCCCATCTGAATGCAGAGTTCCAAAGAATAAGAAAGCCTTCCTCAGCGATCAATGCAGAGGAATAGAGGAAAACAATAGAATGGGAAAGACTAGAGATCAATTCAAGAAAATTAGACATACCAAGGGAACATATGATGCAAAGACAGGCTCGATAAAGGACAGAAATGGTATGGACCTAACATAGGCAGAAGATATTAAGAAGAGGTGGCAAAAATACACAGAAGAACTGTACAAAAAAGATCTTCATGACCCAGATAATCATGATGGTGTGATCACTCACCTAGAGCCAGACATCCTGGAATGTGAAGTCAAGTGGGACTTAGGAAGCATCACTACAAACAAAGCTACTGGAGGTGATGGAATTCCAGTTGTGCTGTTTCAAATCCTGAAAGATGATGCTGTGAAAGTGTTGTGCTCAATATGCCAGCAAATTTGGAAAACTCAGCAGTGGCTACAGGACTGGAAAAGGTCAGTTTTCATGCCAATCTCAAAGAAAGGCAATGCTAAAGAATGCTCGAACTACCACACAACTGCACTCATCTCACACTCTAGTAAAGTAATGCTCAAAATTCTCCAAGCCAGGCTTCAGCAATACGTGAGCCATGAACTTCCAGATGCTCAAGCTGGTTTTAGAAAAGGCAGAGGAACCAGAGGTTAAATTGCCAACATCTGCTGGGTCATCAAAAAAGCAAGAGAGTTCCAGAAAAACGTCTATTTCTGCTTTATTGACTATGCCAAAGCCTTTGACTATGTGGATCAAAATCAACTGTGGAAAATTCTGAAAGAGATGGGATTGCCACACCACCTGGGCTGCCTCTTGAGGAACCTGTATGCAGATCAGGAAGCAACGGTTAGAACTGGACATGGAACAACAGACTGGTTCCAAATAGAAAAAGGAATATATCAAGGCTGTATATTGTCACCCTGCTTATTTAACTTATGTGCAGAGTACATCATGAGAAACGCTGGGCTGAATGAAGCACAAACTGAAATCAAGATTGCCGGGAGAAATATCAATAACCTCAGATATACAGATGACACAACACTTAAGGCAGAAAGTGAAGAAGAATTAAAGAGCTCCTCGATAAAAATGAAAGAGGAGAGTGAAAAAATTGGCTTAAAGCTCGACATTCAGAAAACTAACATCATGGCATCCAGTCCCATCATGTCATGGCAAATAGATGGGGAAACAGTGGCTGACTTTATTTTTGGGCTCCAAAAGCACTGCAGATGGTGATTGCAGCCATGAAACTAGAAGATGCTTACTCCTTGGAAGGAAAGTTATGACCAACATAGACAGCATATTAAAAAGCAGATACATCACTTTGTCCACAAAGGTCCGTCTAGTCAAGGCTATAGTTTTTCCTGTGGTCATATATGGATATGAGAGTTGGACCATAAAGAAAGCTGAGCACTGAATAATTGATGCTTTGAACTGTGGTGTTGAAGAAGGCTCTTGAGAGTCCTTTGAACTGCAGGGAGATCCAACCAGTCCATCCTAAAGGAGATCAGTCTTTAATATTCATTGGAAGAACTGATGCTGAAGGTGAAACTCCAATACTTTGGCCAGTTGATGCGAAGTACTGACTCATTTGAAGAGACTCTGGTGCTGGGAAAGATTGAGGGCAGGAGGAGGAGGGGATGACCGAGGATGAGATATTTGGATGGCATCACCGACTCAATGGACATGGGTTTGGGTGGACTCTGGGTGTTGGTGATGGACAGGGAGGCCTGATATGCTGTGGTTCATGGGGTCCCAAATAGTTGGACAAAATTGAGCAACTGAACTGAACTGAGCTATGTTTAAAATAAATTTTTAACTCTGTGGAAGAGGGCAAGGGTGGGATGATATGGGAGAATGGCATTGAAACATGTTAATTATCATATGTGAAATCAATCACCAGCCCAGGGCTGATGCTCGGGGCTGGTGCACCGAGATGACCCAGGGGGAGGGAATCGGAAGGGAGGAGGGAGGGGGGTTCTGGAGGGGGAGCATATGTAAACCCATGGTGGTTTCATGTCAATGTATGGCAAAACCAACACAATAAAGTAAAGAAAATTAAATAAATAAATAAATAAAATAAATTTTTAAGTAACATGTATTATTCAAGACATTTTGTTTCAATCTATTTTTTTTTATTTTGAGCTGAATTATCCATTCAAAATAAACTCCTCAATAAGTCACAATTATAAATACACTGTTTAATTCTTATACAATATGCAGGTCAGTAAAGTAAGTCCAGTTACGTTGTTCTGCAAACTGAATATTATTTTTTACAAATTCTCTATTTTCTTATGCTAATTTGTTTTGTGTATGTGTGTACAAATTGCTATTTGATAGTTTTTTTAGAAATCTGTATCAATAGGTATATACAATCATGTGTCTTGTATGACAGAAGAGATTGCTTAGGCTAGTTATTTCCATGTCCTTTTGGAATACTACAGGATCTCTTCAACTATTTATTGTTTTGTTGGTTTTTGTTGCTAAATTGTGTCCAACCCTTTTGCAACTGCATAAATTGTTACCTTGGAGAAGGAAATGGTAACCCACTCCAGTACTCTTGCCTAGAGAATCCTGTGGACAGAGGAGCCTGGTGGGCTGCTGTCCATAGTGTTGCATAGAGGCAACTATGCAACAGCGACTTGGGAGCAGCAGCAGACTGTTGCCTGTCAGGCTCCTCTGTTCATGAGATTTCCCAGGCAAGAATACTGGAGTGGGTCACTATTTCCTTCTCCTGGGGAATCTTCCCCACCCAGGGATCCAACCCCATGTCTCTTGCATTGGTAGGAGAATTCTTTACCACTGAAGCACATGGGAAGCCCTAGTAGAGTTAAAATTCCTTAAATATACTGTGAATGATAATTCATTTTATAAAGCCCAGGCAACTTGTCACTTATTACCAAATGTTTCTTTGACCACTGGGGTGGAAGTTGAAGGCACAACTAGAAAACAATTAGGATCTTTGTAGGGTGTGTGGCATTTTTTTTTTTTATTTAAATAGAGGTTGTGTTCCTATTGGCGAAATTAGTACCACCTTGATCATAGCCATAAAGCCCCATATTCTAAAGCACAGAAAATTTAATATTTATCTTAATTTTAAAACTGAAGTTTAAATGAATATTATGTACATTTACATATAATAAATGAGAATCAATCTTACTATAAATTTTTGTAAAATGTTTCATAAACTGACCATCATGCATATAATAAGCAATATTTAAATAAAGTAAGATTATACCCTGTTTAGAATATTAACATATTTTTGCCAATTATTCAAAGGACCTGTAACTCTTAAAAATAAACAATATCTCAAAGATTTGCATCAATATCATTTTTTCTTTTAAATTTCTTATAGCAATAATAGATAAGCAAAATATTGGCTCAATCATAAAGTTTATTCAGGAAGAAAAACCCAAATGAACTTTTCGGCCAAGCCAGTATTTCTGTTAACTTAGGAGTTGCCTGCAGAATATTGCAGAATTACGTCTATTATGAAACACTTTATATCTAGCAGAAAGACTTATAAATAGCTGTCTGGTCATCTATTAGGACTATTAAGGAAAAACTTCCTCATAGCATTGTGAAAGTTACTTGGAGTTTATGCTGATGCCACTGACTCAGTTTCTATGTGACCTTGAGCAATTTACTCAAATTTTAAAGTTCCCTTTGTCCTGATTTGTAAAAGGGAGTGACTCTGAGTCTCTGATTTCCAAAAATTTTAGGCAGTTCACACACCTTGTGACTAGGTTACAAAATTTTTAAAGCTGTCTGAGTATAATACCCTATCCATATGCTCACATTTGTGCTTTAACCTGAAAGGTTTAGAAAATTTTGAAAGTACAGAGATTTTTGGTTTGATTGCAAGAGTGGAATGTATATGTGAACCTTGTCAAGATAATTTACACCTGCCAAAATTCACATGTTATATTTTCATGGAGTTTCTCTTTTTTATTTTAAATCTTGGTAATATTTATTAGAGAAAAACAATACAAAAAATCCTCTTTAACAGCTAATATCCCAACCAATAGACTTTCATGAGTAATTTTAATTTCATTTTCTTAGCTCTTGAGATATACTATACAAATTAAATATGTAAAAATTGTAATGATTTTACCGTGCATTTAACCATTCTTAATGTTACAAAATTCTTTGAATTTAATTTCAAATCATATCATATCAATGTGAAAGTCATCCTTAATATTGCTTCTAGGAGCATTAGTGAGCATTTGTTGCAATAATATGTCTTATTTATGCTTATCAAATATGATAGGAAATTGTATGATTTTCTATGTGTAATTTCTGTAAGTATAAACACAAAATTCCCTCTGGCAATCATTTTCAGCTTAATATAATCCCTCTAAAGAAATATTATTTTAAAAGTACAGTATTAAAATTGTTTAGGATTATGCTTTAATATGTTTGATACAGTCAATATGTATTATTTTGAATCTTAAAACTCAATATGTATTATCTTTGAATCCTAAATTCTGCAACAAAATTTTGAAATTACAATCTGAAAAAAGTGTATGTGTACACATATATATATAATACATAATTATATATATATTATATACATGATTATATGCATGACTATATATTTCATTCTGTACATATATGATCAGTTTAATGCTAGTTACTTTCCTAACAATATGGAACCCTGCCAATGCAGCATCTATGTCTATTAATTTAACTCAATCATTTCATTTTCAGCTCAGTCTCTCAGTCATGTCTGACTCTTTGTGTCCCCATGAATTGCAGAACACCAGGCCTCCCTATCCACCACCAACTTCCGGAAACTACCCAAACCCATGTCCATCGAGTTGGTGATGCCATCCAGCCTAATCATGCTCTGTCGTCCCCTTCTCCTCCTGCCTTCAATCCTTCTTAGCGTTAGGGTCTTTTCTAATGAGTCAACTTTTTGCATGAGGTGGCCAAAGTATTGGAGTTTCAGCTTCAACATCAATCCTTTCAATGAACACTCAGGACTGATCTCCTTTAGGAGAGATTGGTTGGATCTCCTTGCAGTCCAAGGGACTTTCAAGAGTCTTCTCCAAAGCCACAGTTCAAAAGCATCAAATCTTAGGCACTCAGCTTTCTTCACCGTCCAACTTTCACATCCATACATGACTAATGGAAAAACCGTAGCCTTGACTAGATGGACCTATGTTGGCAAAGTAATGTCTCTGCTTTTAAATATGCTATCTAGGTTGGCCTTAACTTTCTTTCCAAGGAATAAGCATCTTTTGATTTCATGGCTGCAATCACCATCTGCAGTGATTTTGGAGCCCCCCAAAACAAAGTCTGACACTATTTCCACTGTTTCCCCATTATTTTCCATGACATGATGGGACTGGATGCCATGATGTTAGTTCTCTGAATGTTGAGCTTTAAGCCAATTTTTTCACTCTCCTCTTTCACTTTGATCAAGAAGCTCTTTAGTCTCTTCACTTTCTGCCTTAAGGGTGGTGCCATCTGCATATCAGAGGTTATTGATATTTCTCCCATCAATCATGATTCCAGCTTGTGCTTCATTCAGCCCAGTGTATCTCATGATGTACTCTGCATATAAGTTAGATAAGCAGGGTGACAATATATACCCTTGAAATACTCCTTTTTCTATTTGGATCCAGTCTGTAGTTCCATGCCCACTTCTAACTGTTGCTTCCTGACCTGCATACAGGCTTCTCAAGAGGCAACCCAGGTGATCTGGTATTCCCATCTTTTGAAGAATTTTCCACAGTTTGCATTGATCCACATAGTCAAAGGCTTTGGCATAGTCAATAAAGCAGAAATAGACGTTTTTCTGGAACTCTCTTGCTTTTTTGATGACCCAGCAGATGTTGGCAATTTAACCTCTGGTTCCTCTGCCTTTTCTAAAACCAGCTTGAACATCTGGAAGTTCATGGCTCACGTATTGCTGAAGCCTGGCTTGGAGAATTTTGAGCATTACTTTACTAGAGTGTGAGATGAGTGCAGTTGTGTGGTAGTTCGAGCATTCTTTGGCATTGCCTTTCTTTGAGATTGGCATGAAAACTGACCTTTTCCAGTCCTGTAGCCACTGCTGAGTTTTCCAAATTTGCTGGCATATTGAGTGCAGCACTTTCACAGCATCATCTCTTTACATTTGAAATAGCTCAACTGGAATTCCATCACCTCCAGTAGCTTTGTTTGTAGTGATGCTTCCTAAGTCCCACTTGACTTCACATTCCAGGATGTCTGGCTCTAGGTGAGTGATCACACCATCATGATTATCTGGGTCATGAAGATCTTTTTTGTACAGTTCTTCTGTGTATTCTTGCCACCTCTTCTTAATATCTTCTGCTTCTGTTAGGTCCATACCATTTCTGTCCTTTGTTGAGTCCATCTTTGCATGAAATATTCCCTTGGTATCTCTAGTTTTCTTGAGGAGATCTCTAGTTTTCCCATTCTATTGTTTTCCTCTATTCCTCTGCACTGATCGCTAAGGAAGGCTTTCTTATCTCTCCTTGCTATTCTTTGGAACTCTGCATTCAGATAGGAATATCCTTCCTTTTCTCCTTTGCTTTTTGCTTCTCTTCTTTTCACAGCTCTTTGTAAGGCCTCCTCTGACAGCCATTTTGCTTTTTTGCATTTCTTTTCCATGAGGATGGTCTCAATCCCTGTCTCCTGTATGATGTCACAAACCTCCATCTATAGCTCATCAGGCATTCTGTCTATCAGATCTAGTCCCTTAAATCTATTTCTCACTTCCACTATATAATCATAATGTTTAAGTCATAACTGCATTGTCTAGTGGTTTTCCCTACTTTATTCAATTTAAGTCTGAATTTGACAATAAGGTGTTCATGATCTGAGCCATAGTCAGCTCCTGGTCTTGTTTTTGCTGACTGTATAGAGCTTCTCCATCTTTGGCTGCAAAGAAGATAATCAATCTGATTTCGGTGTTGACCATCTGGTGATGTCTGTGTGTAGAGGCTTCTCTTGTGCTGTTGGAAGAGAGTGTTTTCTATGACCAGTGCATTCTCTTGGCCAAACTCTATTAGCCTTTGCCCTACTTCATTCTGTACTCCAAGGCTAAATTTGCCTGTTACTCCAGGTGTTTTCTGACTTCCTACTTTTGCATTCCCAGTTCCCTATAATGAAAAGGACATCTTTTTTGGGTGTTAGTTCTATAAGGTCCTGTAGGTCTTCATAAAACTGTTCAACTTCACCTTCTTCAGTGTTACTGGTCGGGGCATAGCCTTGGATTACCATGATATTGAATGGTTTGCCTTGGAAATGAAGAGATCATTCTGTCATTTTTGAGATTGCATCCAAGTACTGCATTTTGGACTCTTTTGTTGACCATGATGGCTAATCCTTTTCTTCTAAGGGATTCTTGCCCACAGTAGTAGATATAATGGTTATCTGAGTTAAATTCACCCATTCCAGTCCTTCTCAGTTCGCTGATTCCTAGAATGTCTACTTTCACTCTTGCCATCTCCTGTTTGACCATTTCTAATTTGCCTTGATTCGTGGATGTAACATTCCAGGTTCCTATGCAATATTGCTCTTTACAACATCGGATCTTGCTTCTATCACCAGTCACATCCACAAGTGGGGGTTGTTTTTGCTTTGGCTCCATCTCTTCATTCTTTCCTGAGTTATTTCACCACTGATCTCCAGTAGCATATTTGGCACCTAATGACCTTGGGAGTTCATCTTTCAGTGTCCTATCTTTTTGCTGTTTCATACTTTTCACAGGGTTCTCAAGGCAAGAATACTGAAGTAGTTTTCCATTCCCTTCTCCAGTGGACCACAATCTGTCAGACCTCTCCGCCATGACCCGACCATCTTGGGTGGCCCCACATGGCATGGCTTAGTTTCATTGAGTTAGACAAGGCTGTGGTCCATTTGATCAGATTGGCTAGTTTTCTGTTTTAATGATTTCGGTGTGTTTGCCCTCTGATGCCCTCTTGCAATACCTACCATCTTACTTGGGTTTCTCTTACCTTGGATGTGGGGTATCTCTTCACGGCTGCTCCAGCAAAGTGCAGCCCCTGCTCCTTACCTTGGACGAGGGGTATCTCCTCATGCCCCCACTCTTTTGACTTTGAACGTGGAGTAGCTCCTCTTGGCCCTCCTGCACCCGCGCCACTCCTTGGACGTGGGTATGCTCCTCTTGGCCACTGTCTCTGACCTCTATAAATAGCTATATTTAGACAGACGTGAGCCTATCAAACAGTAAACCTCAAAAGTAGGTAGGATTTTTGTTTGCAATAGCTCTTATATCAGAACTCTATTTAATTTGAACTATTTGTCAAATAATAGAGAAAAAAATGAATCTGGGGCAGAGTTAAACTGATAGGCTGAGTTATATCCATAGATGCATTTTTTGTCTTCATGGTTTATCCAAAGAGTGATTTAAAAAATTTTCCTAGTCTAAGGTTAACCATAAAACATTAGTAGTGTGAGGCAGTGGTCTTTGCTTTCTGCAGTTTCCAGATTAAAAAATTCACTGTAGTTGTTCCACTTGCAAGGGACATGCTTTCTAGACCACCTTACTTCACCCACTTACATTAGTGTATGGTTCATGGATCTTTTAATCCATTTATTACAGTTTATTCTGCCTCTTCACTGCTTCTTGAGCACTGCTTATCAGTGTCATGATCTCTTAGTTATTAGTGTGATTGACAAATTACCAGGGGCATAAGCTTCTTATCTCAGTTTTTTGCTTGTTTGTTTTACCCTCAACTTAGCCCTAATCCTTTTCTCTTCACTCTTCTGAGCATATTCAAGGACAAAATTGTCATTGAGTCCATCCTTGTACTTGTTGCTGCCTGTGTGCTAAGTCACTTCCGTTGTGTCCAACTTTTTACGACACCATGGATTGAGGCCCACTAGGCTCCTCTGTCCTTGAGATTCTGCAGATAATACCAGAGTGGATTGCTATGCCCTCCTCTAGGGAATCTTCCTGAACCAGGGGTCAAACCTGCATCTCTTATGTGTCCTGCATTGGTAGTAGAGAGTTCTTTACCACTTGTGCCACCTGGGAAGCATGTTGCTGCATAACAGGCCATAAATTGAGGGATGAGATGTTGGAAAATGAACAGTGACTTTATTCAGAAAGCCAGCCTACTGAGAAGACCAGGCACTAGTGTCCCAAAGCACCATTTAACCCAAGTTATAATTCAGGAGTCTTTTATACTAAAATGGGAGGAGGTGTGGTTGCTACTGCAAACTTTACCAGACCTCAGAGGGAAAGTGATAATCTCTATTATTTAGTTGTCCTTTTAGGTCTGGTCAAAATGTTTTTGTAAACCTCCAGTAAGACATTGTTATTTGCCTTTCTATAACGTTTTATCTCTTCAGGAATGCAAAAGTGTCATATCTTCAAATTTCAAGTCTGGAAAGCAGATCCTTGAGACTGGGTCATCATGTATATTTCAGTCTATAAACAACATTATTTTACAGAGATGCCGAGTCAGCAAGGCTAAGCACAGGGCAACAGAGCACAAAGTTTAGAATGAGGGAAATAGATTCTATATAGATTCAGGTTTGTTCTATTTTATAAAATCATGACTAAATTTTACTAAAGTTCTTCTTCTTCTTTTTTTTTTTTTAATAAATCACCTAAATTTGAGAATGGAGAAGGGGAGGAACTTAACTCTATCTTCTTAGGGAGGTTGGTTTGGAGGGAAAATCATGGCAGTGAAAGAAAATAATAGGAAAGAGTGTAGGAAGGAAAAGGGGAACCATAAATGTGTTTCCCATCGAAGCATAAAGAATATTCTTCAGATCTCTAGGAAGGAACAACAACAACAGAAATTAGAACTAGAAACCTGGCTTTAAAGGCTGTAACAAACCAAATGTGGTAAGAAATGGGTCACAAGGGCTATATTCCTATATCACTTAAAGATTAGCAAAAACAGCAAAAACAAAACCAATAAAAATGTATACACAAAGATACAGCTCTATTTACTCATCCTTCTCCACCTTTTCCATTAGAGTAAAATAGAAATTCCCAGTTATCTGAATCCAGTATTTAGAAGGAATGTGTCTAATTGACATTGGGCGCATTCAGCAGATAATCATGAATTCATAGTCATTTTGCCTATATGAGAGCAGTATGAATAATGTGTAATATTTTTGAATTCAGTTTCATCATATAAAGGATCCAGTTATGAAGAAAACTGATTTTCTTAGAACTTGTGTTTAAACAGGTACATAATTTAAAATAATAAGTATCAATATAAACTAATTAGCTTATAGGGAGGAAAGAGTGATATATTAAAGAGAGATATAAAATAACATTCAGGCTTCCTTATTTGCCATTATCAGAATAACAATTTCTTTCTTTCTTTTTTTTTTTTTTTATAGAAAAGCTGGCTTTCAGTTGACAAGACCTACTCTACAATTCCACACAATCTAAGTTCTGAAATCTGAGTTAAATTGCAGTCTTTGTGGAAGAACTGTCTTAAAGGAATTATTTTCAGGATTTAGGGGACTTATATAATAATTACATTTTAATCAGTTTTAAAACTGAACAAAATGACTATTGAAAATTTGAAAGAAAAAACAAACAAATTCAAGCCAATTAGTTTGAGAATGACTATTTAACCAATATTGATTCCATTCAGTTCAGTTCAGTTGCTCAGTCATGTTAGATTCTGCGACCCCATGGACTGCAAAACAACAGGCCTCCCTGTCCAGTGTCAACTCCCGGAGTTTACTTAAACTCATGTCCATTGAGTTAGTGATGACATCCAACCATCTCATCCTCAGTTGTCTCCTTTTCCTCCCACCTTCAATCTTTTCCTGCTTGAGGGCCATTTCAAATGAGTCAATTCTTCGCATCAGGTGGCCAGAGTATTGGAGTTTCAGCTTCAGCATCAGTCCTTCCAATGAATACTGATTTCCTTTAGGATGGATTGGTTGCATATTCTTGCAGTCCATGGGACTCTCAAGAGTCTTCTCCAACACCACAGTTCAAAAGAATCATTCTTCAGCGCTCAGTTTTCTTTATAGTCCAACTCTCACATCCATACATGACTACTGGAAAAACCATATCCTTGACTAGATGGACCTTCATTGGTAAAGTAATGTCTCTGCTTTTTAATATGCTGTCTAGATTGGTCATAACTTTTCTTGCAAGGAGTGTCTTTTAATTTCACGGCTACAGTCACCACCTGCAGTGATTTTGGAGACCAAAAAAAAAAAAAAAAAACCCACTGTTTCCCCATCTATTTGCCATGAAGTGATGGGGCTAGATGCCATTATCTTAGTTTTTTGAATGTTGAGCTTTAAGCCAACTTTTTCACTCTTCTCTTTCACTTTCATCAAGGAGCTCTTTAGTTCTTCCTAACTTTTTGCCATAAGTTGTGGTATCATCTGCATATATGAGATTATTGATATTTCTCCTGACAATCTTCATTCCAGCTTGTGCTTCATCCAGCCCAGCATTTCTCATGATGTACTCTGCATATAAATTAAATAAGCAGGATGACAATGTACAACCTTGACATACTTCTTTTCCTGTTTGGAACCAGACTGTTCTAACTGTTGCTTCCTGACCTGCATCCAGATTTCTTATGAGGCATGTCAGGTGGTCTGGTATTCCCATCTCTTTCAGAATTTTCCACAGTTTATTGTGGTTATTTGGCAGGCTTAATAATTAAATTGACTTAAAAGAGAGTAATAGGAAAAAAGCATTTAATTTCTTATGTCCAGAAGCCCCACAAAGATATGAGATTCCAAGGTAGTCAGGCAATTGAGGCTCATAAACCATCCTGGGTTAAGGAAAGGGATCAAGTCTTGAGCTTCAAAGGGAAAGAAGACAATTCACAGAAATATGAGAAGAGTAAATGTTGGATAAATAAATAATTTATCTTGCTATAAGTCTTTTAGATATAGAAAGTTATTTCTAGTAATTGTTCTCTTCCTGATACATGCCCCCTTTCTGAATTATTTTAAGCAGTTAAGGGGGGAGATATAAAACCTTCCCCAAGTCTGCTTGGTTTTGATTGCCTTTAGCTCAAAATAATCCAGAGGATATCGTAGCACATTTTGGGATGTATATTCTGCTACTTTTAACTTCTAAAATTTACAAGATTTAGATAGATTCCTAACATCTTTTATCTATTAAATAATACTAAAATTCCATAGTTTTCAACATTACTTTCCCAATGCCACATATGAAGTATAAAATACCCATGAAAGACATAGTCCTTCTTTAGATGGTGTTTGAGATGTGAGAATGATGTTATTTACTGGGATAACCTTGACCAAACTGTAATTCAGAAAAAGTGGATCATTCCCAAACTGTGGTACCTTAAATATTGTTTGTAACAAATTACCTGTAGTACATCCCTGTGACTGATTACAGCACACCAATTTGTCATTGCTCTGTAGCTAAAAACCACTGAGTGACAAAAAGTTGACCTTTTCAATGGCTTTCTAAAGGGTTTGTGCAAATCTTACATTTTAAAGGAAGCTTCTCCATGTTATAAAATGTCATCATAATTTGTCTTCACTGCCGTGGGTATTTTTATTTACTCAGGAGGATTACCTTGCCTCAGGAAGAAGATTTTTGTTCCTGGCATTCTTTAACTTCACTAGAGAGCAGCTTTTACAGAATGCCCTTCTAGAAAACATTCTAAACTTTATAAACATAAACATTAACATACAGTTCTCCTTTGGTGACAGAACAGTCATTTATAGCTGACAGAGTTTTGTGGCTCTGTTGTTAA
The DNA here is from genome assembly GCA_007570785.1 of Antilocapra americana. NCBI lineage: Eukaryota > Metazoa > Chordata > Mammalia > Artiodactyla > Antilocapridae > Antilocapra > Antilocapra americana. The sequence continues at coordinate 14,533,827 of ML664163.1, read as the reverse complement.
GTAATGGTATCGAAAATAAGTGTTTTTTTTTCTGGTGCTACTATTCTCTGACTGCTCTTTAACTTAAAAAAAAAAAGAAATGTATTGAGATACACTTAAGACTTCAGTCTACCCATTTTTTTTAATCAATGAAAAATATTATTCTAATGTCTAAATAATATTTGTTTCAGAAGATACTTGAGATAGAACTTCTAGCCTATAATCACATTATGTTTATCATCAATTTTTATTGAGTGTTTGATGAAGGGCTAGAGCAGGCAAAAATAACACATTACTCTTTGGAAAAATGAAAATTGTTTTGAATTATGAAATTAAGATTTATTTCCCAAATAATTTGTATATTTTGAAAGAGAGTCACCAGAATTTGACCACCCTCACCCCATGACCAATTGTTCTCAGTTGCAAGCCACACAGAAATGGCTTTGGCTATGCTTACTAGAAGATTAATTTATCAAAAGGATATGTTGTAGCTCAAAGAAGATTCTAATAGACTAAGCAGCCTGGCTGTACCCAAATTAAACTGCAGATCTAGTATAGTGAGGGTGAAGTTCTTTACTAGTAACACACACCCTAACTTGATGACACTAATACTCACTGGCCACACTGGACCCTGAATACTGTGACAGCAAAACTGCCAGTCCTTCTTTGGGAAATTCCTTGCTGTTTTTACTACTGTTAGTGGCATTTAGGAAGCACTAGTCATTGTTCCTAATTCACAGTACAGGATAGACTTTTAGATTTTACTGGAAGATCTAGGTCTTATGCTCATGCTAACACTACAGAGGAGACTGGGAAAAGTCGCTATTCAGAAGTTTCAGTTTCTATCATAAGCATTACCTCTCATGTAGACTTGTAAAGTCCTCCAAACATAGATGAGGAAATGGCAACCCACTCCAGTATTGTTGCCTGGAAAATCCCATGGACAGAGGATCCTGGTAGGTTACAGTCCATGGGCTCACAAAGAGTTGGACAGGACTTAGTGACTAAACAACAACAACACAAAAATATAGAGAGGAGATTTAGATACTGATGAGTGAATTAAAGGAAAAGTATCCCATATGAAGTTTCTCATTTTTTCTGCCAGATGATTTTTTTAAATAACTCTTTATTTTTCTGCCAGATGATTTTTTTTAAATAACTCTTTATTTTTCTTTTGTGTTTTACTGGTGTGAATCCTGCAAACACTGATGAAAGTGAACAAAAGCTACTACTCCCTGGTTACCATTTAAAATCTAAAAATGTCCAAGTAATTTCCTTCAGTATTTCCAACTATTTCTATGTACGTCCTGTGTGTCTAAAGAAAACACTGTAATCATTTTCAGAATGTGAATTCCTTAGTCTCTCTTTTGATTCTTTTTAAGAGATATAGAAAGCCCTTCCCAATGATGGTTGTCTATTCATGAAATAAGTGCTTTGATTGTGAACGATTAATCGTCAATCAATGTGCCTTTAAAACTGTGAAGAAAATGCACTAACCTTTTCAAGTTTCTATCCAGAGCTTGGCCTGGGGGCTCAAGTGATTCAGTAACTTATTTGATTTTCTTTTCCTAAAGTTTAAAAACACAAAATTTCTTTGATTTAGCCTTTTATAGTCTCTGTGTTGCTTCCTGGACTCTGATATCTGACAAAATGTCAAATAACTTCGGGAGAAGTTTTATTAAACGTTGCCTTTATGTCCTGCCACCTGGAGGTGATTCTGGTTCTGATTTAAATCCAGACTGCCAGGATTTGGAAAAGTTCCTGTTTGGCCTTGGGTCATACTCAAGCTGTGTATACTCAAAAGCCTCTGAAAGTTTTGAAAATGGAATAGAGGATTCAGTCAGAGATAAAGGCCCTCTGTATGGTTCCTTATTGCCTGAAAGAATCCACTGCCACCATCATAGTCTATTACCAACATTTTCCCTCTTAGGGATGCATACCTAACAGAAATGTGTATATTTATTCACAAAATGCATGCACTGTAATATTCTTAGAAATACTATTTATAAGAATCAGAACTGGAAAGAACCCAGATGTTCATCAGCAGTACAATAGATAAATCATGTTGTAGTTAGTAAAATGAACACTAAAATAGCAATGAGAATGAACTATTTATACAGTAGAAACATTTGAAAAACACACAAGAAAATGATTTGAGCCAAAGAAGCAAGACAAAAAGATATATATGCTAAAGGATTCTACTTTTTCTTTAAGTACCAAAATAGGCAAAAATCAATCTCTGCTCATAGAAATAAGGACATTGGCTTCCTCTGGGTGAAAAATACTGACTGCAAGGTAATACATGGGGGTTTTTAGTTACCAGTCACATATTTCTTAATGTGAGTGCTATTTTCATGGGGATGTTCACTTAGTGCAAAGCTCTTGAGTTGAAGACCCCGGTTCAATTCCTGGGTCAGGAAGATCTGCTGGAGAAGGAAGAGGCTACCCACTCCAGTATTCTTGGGCTTTCCTGGTGACTCAGCTGGTAAAGAATCCACCTGCAATGCGGGAGGCCTGGGTTTGATCCCTGGGTTGGGAAGATACTCTAGAGAAGGGAACAGCTACCTATTCTGGTATTCTGGCCTGGAGAATTCCTATGTATCAAAGAGTTAGACATCACTGAGCAACTTTCACTTTCACTTGAGTTGAAAACATAACTTTGTACTTTTTTAGGTGTATGTTCTGCTTCAGTAAAAGCTAAATGTCAATTTCATTAAACTTTAAATAATTTATATAATAAGTTTGAATATTGCTTTTACTCCCTTTTTACTGAAGGTGATTTACAATAGTGTGATAGTTTCAGATGTACAGCATAGTGATTCAGTATTTTTGTAGATTATATCCATTATAGGTTGTCACAAGTATGCTTTCACTCTTAAAGTTGTGGTATGACTCTCTAGATCAGAGGTACTTTAAGATTTTTAAAAAATATATTTATTTTTAATTTATTTATTTAATTGGCTGAGGCAGGTGTTAGTTGTGGCACTCGGGATCTTCCATCTTAGTTATGGCATGCAGGATTTTTTAGTTGCAGCATATGAGATCTAATTCCCTGACCAAGGGTCGAACCCAGAATCCCTACATTGGTTGCTCAGAGTCTTAGCCACTGGACCACCAGGGAAGTTCCCAGATTCTTTTTTTTTTTTTAATCGATTCTGACTGTCCGGAACAGTATTACCATGCTCTGTGTATAGGCAAGCCACTCAACTCTATTATTGGATAGTTATTTAGTAATGAAATGTAAGTTAATCAATTGGGAGTGGTATCATTTTAAAGTAAAAAAAAAAAGAAATATTTTTGTTTGATTCTTGTAGAAAACTGAAAGACATGCTGCCTGAGAAATATTCAGTGTTATAAAGCACAGAAAGTAGTGTTCCTCTACTGCACTTGATTTAATTCAAATTTCTATACTTAATCATATAAATGCCTAATAGTATCACCAGCCAGTGTAAATGCTAATTCCTGTATTTTATTTTAATATGAAGAGGACACTACTGAGTGACTGAGCATGGACTTAATACCAAACTTCTAATTTACGTTCTTAAAACATCCTGCACTTCCCAAACATATTCCTGTCATACTTCATTGCATTTTCTTGATTAACTGATAGTCTTTTCAGCTAAAATGTAAGCTCCATCATCTTCTATACAATGTCTATCTTATTTACTATTTCATCTTCAATCTTGCACATTAAATGACACATAGTAGATATTTAATATTTGGAGATGATCAGATAAAGTAATCCAACTAGAAGTATTCAAACAGGAACATTTTCCTGACTTTTCTTGAAAAATTTATACAGTCTTCGAAATTCCAAATCCTGATTACAAGCATTTGACAAAGTGGGGAAATAAAAAATGCATATATAAATGTGTATATATTGTATTATTTTATATAATTTATTAAATTCTTCTGTGAGAATTAAAGCATAACTCTAAACATGAAGACTACTGATTTGAAGCAACCTGTAAATAACAAGACAGCAGCAAGAGGAGGAAACACTGGTACACATTTAAAATTAAGGTCAACGTTTTTGAGAAGCTGTGTATTTTTGCCATCAATTGTGATTTTCAATATTCTGAATAAATCCAGGATATTGAGAAAAAGTCCACAGTTTACCTTAGAAATGTAAGTTTGAGATGTCTGTTAAACAAAGATTTGTTTTTAGCTGGTGAACCATGATTTCAAATCATTGATTTCCTTCAAATATTACATACATTCTAGCATTTGCCTTTGTCCTGTTGAAAAATCTGATAGTGAAAATTATTTACAATTACAGTTGATGTTGGTAAGAATCCCTTGGCTCAAAAATTTCATTTGGAAACCTTATGAAATCTCTATTAAGTTGCTTTTTTAAAATTTGTATTTGGAATAATTTAGCAACTGCAAAATATTATAATACCACATAATTTCCTTTTTAAAATTAGATCTAGATGTTTAAAATAACATCACACTTGTAGAGTTCAGAAATGACTAATTATGTGGTGGAAAGAAAGTAAATAATAATTTTAAAATAAATATATTTAAAGAAACTTTTTTTAAAAGCTTGTCTTCATTTTCTTCTTCTCTTCAACTCCTCTAATATCCCCTTCCTTTCCCTCCTTTTCCTTCTTTCCTTCCATACTTTCCCTTTAATTATAATTTATTTAATTGAGCATTACTATATTCCAGGCACTAAACTAGGCATTTTATTTATTTTTTTTTCAGATGTTCACTTTCAAATTTAATGGAGATCTCACAATTAGCCTTCTTTCATTAATGAAGTTGTAGAGTGTTAGCATATGTTTTTTTTTTTCCTCCCTTTTATTGTTTTTGTCATACAATACCATGATATCACCATGGGTTTACATATGCTCCCCCTCCAGAAACCCCTCCCTCCCCCTCCCTCCTCTCTCCCCCCCGGGATATCTCGATGCACCAGCCCCGAGAATCCATCCTGGGCTGGCGTTTGATTGCAC
>ML664163.1:14495982-14528790 GCA_007570785.1 Antilocapra americana | reverse complement strand
GGAAATCTCGATGCACCAGCCCCGAGAATCAATCCTGGGCTGGTGATTGATTAGACATATGATAATTAACTTGTTTCAATGCCATTCTCCCATATCATCCCACCCTTTCCCTCATTCACAGATTCCACGAGTCTATTCTATACATCTGCGTTCCTTTTGCTGTCTCGCATGTTGGGTTCTCGTTACTGTCTTTCTAAATTCCATATATATGTGTTACCCCACCCCCCATCGCTGCATTGTTTACAATAGCCAGGACATGGAAGCAACCTAGATACCCATCAACTGATGAATGGATAAGAAAGCTGTGGTACATATACACAATGGAATATTACTCAGCATTAAAAAAAATTCATTTGAATCAATTCTACTCAGATGGACCGAACTGGAGCCCATTATCCAGAGTGAAGTAAGCCAGAAGCAAAAACAACAATACAGTATATTAAACTAGGCATTTTAAAAGATACAAGGGTAAGTAAGTTGCAGATGCATTTGAAAACTTGAAAGCTTATTATAGGATATAAATCATTGTTCTAGCTATATATATAAAACACAGTTTTGAAGATGTTTGATGGAAAGAGAAAGGCACAGATAAACTTTTAAAAGTTGATTATTTCCTGTTGTCCTATATTCCATCTTATCTAAATAAATGTAATGTGCAAAAATGCTTGTCAGTTATGTGCTTTAGAGGGCCAGGTTTCTAATGGTACACCAGGATTAATTATCAAGTGAACTCATATTTATTAGTGAAAAAGTTAAAATGTAAAGTTTCTACACATTCTCTGTGACTATAAACATTCAAGATTAGAGGAGAAATAAAGTGCAAGTGCAACTGAAACTTTTTTATCTATAAAATATTAAATACATATCATGTTTATATGAGTCTTGGGTGAGTTCTGTAGAATGATTCAAACTTATTTTCAAATAACGCTTGGCAGGTAGTATCCTATGAGGTCCTTGAAATTCCTATTAATAATATTGTCTAAATGTCACATGAAACTGCTGTGTTAACTATCCATTTTCTTCCCATCAACTTATCAAATTGCTAGATTCAGAATCTGAATGTAGCTGTCTGACCCTGAGAAAGCAGGGTAAACGAAATACAGAGATATGTCATTGGTTTGAATAAAACATATCTGTCTTTATAAGGCCCATTTATCTCCACTACACAGAAAGATCTCCTGGGCTGAAGAGAAGCTATAAACTCATGGACTTGAGTGCTGTTTTTTACTCAGTTGCTGGCAAGGTAGACCAGGATTTTGTAGATAAGGACCTTAATTTGCTGAAAAAATTACATGAAGAATTTGTAATGGCTTCCTATGGGGGCAAAAGTATGATATTAAAATGATATACTGATATTTAGAAATGCAATATTAGCATCTACATCTTTGTTGGAAGCCCCACTGGTAACCCTAACATTGAGAATATAACCCTCTCCAGCCTTGACTCCAGGAAAGGATGAATCTCTGGATGATGACCAATTTGAGAAAATGGATTCCAGAGACATCAAGCAACATATAAGTACAACTTTTTATCCTAAAAAGAGATAATAGAACTGTGAAGTATAGTAAAATGCCTATGAACATATGAGTAGGCATCTGCTGATAGATGTGAGATTTACTAAGGAAACCGTATGGAAATAAAGAGTAAAAATTTGAACCCTTCCAGATGTCAGATCAATTGTGGTCTCTTGTTCATGAATAGCCCTTTGAGACTTAAGTTCAGTTTTAATTTCTTTGATGTCTCAAGGACTTAACCTTTGGGTCATAAATAAGTCCTGGACCCTCCTGCCTCATCACACATGTCTATTCTTATTTAAGCTTTGGCCAAGGTTTCTTCAATATTGCACAAGCCCTTCTTTAATTTGCTGGGTTTTACACAAGCTAGCAGTTTGCTTTCAGTGTAGTTTCTATTTCCGATATAACCACACTCCTTCCTATGAGAGCTGACATAAGCTCCATCAGGAAGCAAACCCATTCAAATTTTTCATCACCTTTTCCACTCTGATTGTTTTCAGTGTTGCTTCTCTTGAAGCTATCTAGTAACATTTTTAAAGAATCATATTTCGGGTTAGAAGTACTATGATAAAAATTCTAAAACACCCTCATGCTGCTATGAGAATAATAAAAAAAAAATTTAACCGAGTAAAATTTTATTGGAGACGTAGGATCCATGAAGTGGCTCTCTGATAAACTCATTCTTTAATTTGACTCCATTTTTCCCCCCCAAATGCTGTCTTGTGTTTCCTCAAATGACAATAAATATTTTTGAAATGTACATCTGTGTTTGTTGAAATAGAAAATGCTTACATTTATGAGCTAATAGGACAAGCAATGCTCATCAGACTGCATTTTTTCTCATCTTACTATGTTGTGTTCCTCAATGTTTCTCATATCCTTTACATTTAGATTAGTGATACAAAACTGAGTTCTAGCCAGTGAAAGATATACAAAATGATACAGACTACTTCAAGGCTCATAAAAATCCTATGCTTAAAATTCTATTCCATTTTCCCATTGCATATCAGGTGTGGAGACAACATTGAAAATCATAGTGCCCAAGATTAAAATGCCAGGGTTCCTAAATAATTTATGGAATACTGTGGCCCTCCCCTACCTAATTCATTCTTTTTGGAAGATGCTATACCAAAAGGAGCGACATCTGACCCAATAGATATGACTGAACAACAGAACACCTCTAATATAGTCTTTCAGTTGGAAGCAAAGATGGAATTTGGGATCATCTCCTTCAGAGAGAATTTTCTATGTGTGAAAAGAAAAAGGCCAAAGAAAGATGTCATCATTAGGCAAACCATCGATGACATAGGTTCCTTAGCTTTCGGGGCTACTTGATATAACAGCATACAGATAATACTAAAACTAAAATCCTAAAGTAGGGTGCTATTGTAAAAAAATCCTCAAACCATATGGTATTGACAAAATTGTCTAAGGGAGCAAAACACAAAGGGGGAATACAGTGATGTGCTGTGCTTAGTTGCTCAATTGTATCTGACTCTTTGCAACCCTGTGGACTGCAGCCCACCAGGCTCCTCTTTCCATGGGGATGCTCCAGTCAAGAATATTGGAATGGGTTGCCATGCCTTCCTCCAGGGGATCTTCTCAACCCAGGGATCAAACTCAGGTTTCCACCCTGCAGGAGGATTCTTTACCGACTGAGCCACCAGGGAAGCCCAGGTGAGCAAAACACAGAGGGGAAATACAGTGAAATATATGTTAATGACATATCAGAATCCTTGATAAAAATGTTGCCTCTATTAATTTATGAATGATTGAAATTATAATGGATTAATCTTAGTTCAGGCATACAAAATAGAGCTGTGGAATTTTGCACATAGAATTTTTATAAAATAAAATATAAACTAAGGATGTAGTCTCAGATGCATCACTGCATCATTGATAACTTGAACTTTCTGTGAACTTCATACTGGTAAAGAATCTGCCTGCAATGCAGGAAATTCCCAGTTCGATTCCTGGGTCAGGAAGTTCTCCTGGAGAAGGGATAGGCTACTCATACCAGTATTCTTGGGCTTCCCTGGTGACTCAGACGGTAAGAAATCCACTTGCAATGTGAGACCTAGGATCAGTCCCTGGGTTGGAAAGATCCCCTGGAAAAGGGCAGGGCAACTGACTCCAGTATTCTATCCTGGAGAACCCCCATGGACAGAGGAGCCTGGCAGGTTAGAGTCCATGGTGTCGAAAAGAGTTGGACACGACTAAGCACACACTTAATCCATGTCTCAAGATTGTTCCTTTAACTATGCAAACATTTTGGAGCCCAACCAATCTTTGCTTAAGAAGAACCCTTCTTGCCAGTTCATGTACTGTGACCTTGCAGTTTTTGCCTTTAAGAAAGTGAAAGTGAAATTTGCTCAGTCATGTCCCACTCTTTGTGACCCCATGGATTATACAATCCATGGACTTCTCCAGGCAAGAATACTGGAGTGAGTGGCCATGCCCTTCTCTGGGGTATATTCTCAACCCAGGGATCAAACCCAGGTCTCCCGCATTGCAGGCAGATTCATTACCAGCTGAGCCAATAGGGAAGCCATTGTCTTGATGACTGTCCTCCAATTTTGTAGTCTGGAAGAACACAATTCATGTGCTTCTTGAATCTGTGTCTTCCAAGCAGCAACCCTAACAAACTTAAATGCCTCTTTATTTAAATCAGGTTTCAGTTTCTGAAAACTTGGTTAACATAATGTTAAAAAAAATCTATACACCTATTGAGTTAGCATCTCTAAAGAAACTGACTGGGGAAAAAGAGTTAGTGACTATTGATATTGGCTGTTTAGCACAGTATTTCAACAAGTGATGACTACAGAAGAGAATTATGAATTGAACGGTTTGAAAGCAAAAATAAAGGAAACTGTCTTCTAAATATGATATAGTAGGCAATAGAGTGGGGAACTTTTTCACCACTTAAGATTCATTAAGACCCAGACTTGGGTCAAAGATTATATTAAAGGTAGATTTCTCTTGTTCACACCTGATAACATCAGTGTTATTTCCAGCCAAATGAGAGAGAGAAGCATGGAGGCAAAGAAGCTAATATAAAGAAAATTTGATTCTTGTGTCGAAAAAGAACTTCAGATGTTTTTATGGTACATGGAATAACTTAAACCAAATAACTTATAAGTCTTAGAAGTACCAGCCAAGGTTGACTCATCAATCCTAGTTTCAGTTATATCCTAAGGGTATCTTATTCCTAACCTGTCACTAAATTTTCAGTGTGGGGTTGCAGGGAGAGCACATAACCAGCATTATAGATGATGGAATAACACATCTAAAATTTCTGGGTTTTCAGCTGAATGCAAAGGTAAAGTAGAATGTGGAATTTTCTTCTTTGGGTAATGTAAAGACAATATTCTATGTGTGGAACGAAAAGAGCAAAAGTATATTTGGTGATAGAATGTGGCAGAGAAATCTAGTGCTTGCTTATTTTCCCTCTCCTTTCTAGCCATGTAAACAAAGGGCACTTGTTAAATTGTAAACATGTATCTGAGCTTTGGTGAATGTAATGTGGGTAGAAATGTGGTGTGCTGCTTCTGGGCCTGACACGTACAAATCTGTCAGATATTATCCATCATCTATCCTTCCATTCTGTATACCCAGGGTTGGAGTTGAGGATGGTGGCACCTCAGGGTGGAATAAACTATGAAATCTGAATAACTGCTTAGCAAAATCCCTTTTCTTTCCTATTCTTCATTATCCAACCTAGACAGGAATGTAATACAAAAAAAAAAAAAATAAATCTTTGTTTACTTGAGTTAAGCCATTGATATTTGGAGTTTGTCTTTTACATGGTTAGAATACTCTATTAAATACACATATACACAGGAAATTGAGACTTTCTGAAACATATAAGACACATATTTATAGTATACATTATATAAAACTTATTTCAAGTAGTGAATTATAAAGCCCATTTTCTCATCTGAAAAAAGAAAAGTGACCAGACCTGTAAGAGAGAAATTTACTGGGAATGAATGGTGCACGATGATTTAGGAGGAAAATTAAAATACCCCCACTCTCCCTTTCCTGAAGACAATTTAAAAGTGCACAGAAAATAATGCAGAGAAACTATAGGCTGAACTTTTGAAACTTGCAGAATGGTGTGGTGTATATACCTCAGAGTATGCAATACAAAAGAATTCTTTTTAATAAAGGAAAATAGGAGGGCACAGATAGGGTATATCATGTAGTACAACTATATCATATAGAAATTGTGGAAATTAGGATGTCCTTAAAATGTTAGTGACTGCGAGTTCTAGGTATCCAAGAGACATTGCTACAACTGACCAGGAAGTTAGTCTTAGAGAAATGTTGGAGGATCAAATTGCCAGCATCCATCAGATCATTGAAAAAGCAAGAGAGAAAAACATCTACTTCTGCTTTATTGGCTATGCCAAAGCCTTTGACTGTGTGGATCACAACAAACTATGGAAAATTCTGAAAGGGATGGGAAGACCAGACCACCTGACCTGCCTCTTGAGAAATCTATATGCAAGTCAGGAAGCAACAGTTAGAACATGGAACAACTATAGGACAACATAGGACATGGAACAACATACTAGTTCCAAATAAGGAAAGGAGTACATCAAGGCTGTATATTGTCAAACTACTTATTTAACTTATATGCAGAGTACATCAAGAGAAATGCTGGGCTAGAGGAAGCACAAGCTGGAATCAAGACTGCTTGGAGAAATATCAGTAACCTCAGATAGGCAGTTGACACCACACTTATGGCAGAAAGTGAAGAAGAATTAAAGAGCCTCTTGATGAAAGTGAAAGACGTTTGCTTGTAGTAAAAAAAAGTGAAAAAGTTAGCTTATAACTCAACATTCAGAAAACTAAGATCATGGCATCTGGTCCCATCACTTCATGGCAAATAGATGGGGAACAATGGAAAGAGTGAGAGGCTTTATTTTGTTTGGCTCCAAAATCACTGCAGATGGTGTCACAGCCATGAAATTAAAAGACACTTACTCCTTGGAAGAAAAGTTACCAACCTAGGCAGCATATTAAAACGCAGAGACATTACTTTACCAACAAAGGTCCATCTACTCAAAGCTATGGTTTTTCCAGTGGTCATGTATGGATGTGAGAGTTGGACTATAATGAAAACTGAGTGCTGAAGAACTGATGCTTTTGAACTGTGGTATTGGAGAAGACTCTTGAGATTCCTTTGGACAGCAAGGAGATCCAACTAGTCCATTCTAAAGGAAGTCAGTCCTGACGGTTCATTGGAAGGACTGATGCTGAAGCTGAAACTCCAATACTTTGGCCACTTGATTCAAAGAACTGACTCATTTGAAAAGACTCTGATTCTGGGAAAGATCGAAGGCTGGAAGAGAAGTGGAAGACAAAGGATGAGATGTTTGGATGGCATCACCTACTCAGTGGATGTGAGTTTGAGTAAGCTCCGGGAGTTGGTGATGTACAGGGAAACCTGGTGTGCTACAGTCCATGGGGTTGCAAAGAGTCAGACATCAGTGAGAAACTGAACTGAACTGAACTGATCACTCAATAAGGTATGGAAATGCATCAGTTCAGTTTAGTTCAGTCCCTCAGTTGTGTCTGACTCTTTGTGACCTCATGGACTGCAGCTTGGAAATGCATAGATCCTGGTTAATTGCCCATATCTCTCTCCAAACCATGAGAGACCATATAACAGGTGGAAAGACAGAAGTGGAGGAGGTACAGGAGTTCAAGGAAATCCAGGTCCTCCTTAGGGGCTGCTGAAACAGAATTTAGTCAAGAAAAAGGGCTTACATGTGAATTTTTTGGATTGTTTGATTGTTTGTTTGCTGCTTTTCTTTCACTGTTGTTCCTCCTATAAAAGTAAATTTGATAGAGGTTGCATCTCTGTCACCTGGAATAATGTTTGGCACATGGACAGATTCAGTAAGAATGTATTCAATAATTAATAAATATATCCTGTTAGTATGAGTCTCCCCAGTTGTATTCTTATATATGTGAATTTGTTGTTGTTATTGTTGTTTTTGATACAGGGAAGAGAAGTTTCTAAGTGTTAAGAGAAAACAGAACTTGAATATTTTTTTCAAAATTAGAATCTCAAATAATAGTCTTTATAAAACTATGAGTATATTATTACAATTGTGAAAAAATTACTATAATTTCATCTTTGTCTTTTTATCACACCATTTAGAAAAGAAATAAAGTTAATTTATTTCAGAATGATATTTAGAATTTATTATTGTGCTACAGGTATCCAATGATGGATGAGGATAAGAGTCTTGTAAAAGTTCCCTGATGGAAGAGACTGGCTGTGGGGAAAACTGGGTCTTGCTCTGGTGGGCAGGGCCATGCTCAGTAAATCTTTAATTCAACTGTCTGCTGATGGGTGGGGTTGTTCTCTCTCCCTATTGGTTGTTTGGCCTGAAGTGACCCAGTCCTAGAGTCTACAGGCTAATGGTAGGGCTAATGGTGAATTCCAAGCGGGGTTCTTGGAATTCCAAGAGAGATTGCATTATGCCAACATATACCTCCCAGGACTTCTGCAACCAGTGCCCCTGTCCCTACACAAGGTTACCATCAACCCAGGCCTCTGCAGGAAACCCTTAAACACTCACAGGCAGGTCTAGTTCAGTCTTTTGTGGGGTCATTTCTCCTTTCTCCTGGATCCTGATGCATACAAGTTTTTGCTTGTGCCCTCCAAAAGTCTCTGTTTCCTTCAGTCCTGTGGAAGTTCCATAATCAAATTCTGCTGTCCTTCAAAATCATTTCCTTGGGTATTCCCAGTCCCTTTGCTTGATCCCCAGGTTGGGAAGTCTGATGCAGGGCCTAGAATCTCTGCAAAAGTGTGATAACTTCTCTGATATTTTTATTCTCCAGCTTGTGACTCGTCCACCTAGGTGGTGTGGGATTTTGTTTCAACCTGGTTACATCTCTCCTACTGTCTTGTTGCAGCTTTTCCTTTGTCATTATATGTGGTGAATCTTTTTTTGATAGGCTCCAACATCCTCCAGTCAATGGTTATTCAAAAGCTAGTTCCAATTTCGATGTTCTTTCAGGAGAAGATGAGGGCACATCTGTCTACTCTGCCATCTTGGTTGCCATCAGAAACCTTGCATAGGCCTCTTATTCTCCTTTGTCAAAGAGCAAACAGAAGCAGGAAATACAATCCTACAGGCTCCAGAACAAAATCCACAATCATAGAAAGCTAAACAAAATGATCATGTGGATCACAACTTTGTGTAACTCAATGAAGCTATGAACCATGACATGCAGGGCCACCCAAGATGCATGGGTCATGGTGGAGAGTTCTGAAAAAATGTAGTCCACTAGAGAAGGGAGTGGCAAACCATGCCAGTATTCTTGCTTCAAGAACCCCATGAACAGTATAAAAAAGTAAAAAGATATGATACTGGAAGATGAGCACCTCAGGGCGGAAAGTGTCCAAAATGCTACTGGATGGGGAAGAGCAGAGGACAATCAGTAATAGCTTCAAAAAGAATGAAGTGGCTGGGCCAAAGCAGAATAACACTCAGTTGTGGATGTATCTGTTGGTGACAGTAAAGTTTGATGCTATAAAAACAATATTGTATAGGAACCTGGACTGTTGGGTTCATGAATCAAGGTAAATTGGACATAGTCAAACAGGAGGTGGCAACAGTGAACTTTGACATTTTAGGAATCAGTGAAGTAAAATAAACAGGAATGGGTGAATTAAATCATGTAACCATTGTATCTACTACTGAGGGCAAGAACCCCTTAGAAGAAATGGAGTAGTCATCACAGTGAATGGAACACTACAAAATGAAGAATGAAGTACTTGGGTGCAATCACAAAAGCAATAGAATGATCTTGATTCATTTCCAAGGCAAACCATGCAACATCACGGTAATCCAAGTCTATGCCTCAACCACTGTTGGGAAGAAGCTGAAGCTGAGCAGTTCTGTGTTGACCTATAATATTTTATAGAACTAACAACAAAATAAGATATCTTTTTCACCATAGGAGACTGGAATGCAAAAGTAGGAAGTCAAGAGATACCTGAAGTAACAGGAAAGTTTGGCCTTGGAGTACAAAATGAAGCAGGGTGAAGGCTAACAGAGTTTTGCCAAGAGAACACACTGATCATAGGAAACATCCTTTTCCTATAATACAAGAGATGACTCTTTCCATGGACTTCGCCAAGTGGTCAATACTAAAATCAGATTGATTACATTCTTTGCAGCCAAAGATGGAGAAGCTCTATACAGTCAGCAAAAACAAGACTTGGAGCTACTGTGGCTCAGATCATAAGCTCCTTATTGCAAAATACAGTTTTAAATTGAAGAAAGTAGGATTGATTTGATCTAGGTATAACCTAAATCAAAACCTTTATGATTATACAGTGGAAGTGACAAATAGATTTAAGGGATTAAATCTGGTAGACAGAACGCTTGAAGAACTATGAACAGAGGTTGGTAACATTGTACAGGAGGTGGTGACCAAAATTATTCCAAAGGGGAAAAAAAATACAAGAAGCAGGATGGTTGTCTGAGGAGGCCTTATAAAGAGCTGAGAAAAGAAAAGAAGCAAAATGCATAGGAGAAGGGGAATGGAGAATAATATACCCAACTGGATGCAGTATTCCAGAGATAGCAAGGAGAGATAAGAAAGCCTTCTTAAGTAAGCAAACCAAGGAAATAGAGGAAAATAATAGAATGGGAAAGACCAAAGATCTCTTTAAGATATTTGGAGATACCAGGACAACATCTTATGCAAAGATGGGCACAATAAAGGACAGAAATGATAAAGACCTAACAGAAGCAGAAGATATTAGGAAGAGGTGGCAAGAATACACAGAGAACTGTATTAAAATGATCTTAATGACCCAGATGACTACAATGATCTGATTACTCACCTAGAGAAAGACATCCTGGAGTTCAAAGTCAAGTGGGTCTTAGGAAGCATTATAAGAGGAAAATTAGTGGAGGTGATGGAATTCCTTCTGTACTGTTTCAAATCCTAAAAGATGCTGTTACAGTGCTGCACTCATAATGGCAGCGATTTGTAAAGCTCAGCAGTGGCCACAGGACTGGAAAAGGTCAGTTTTCATTCTAATCCCAAAGAAAGGCAATGCCAAAGAATGTTCAAACTACTGTATAATTGTGCCCTTTCACATGCTAGCATGGTAATGTTCAAAATCCCTCAAGCTCTCCTTCAGTTTAAGTGAACCAAGACCTTCCAGATGTACAAGCTGGATTTGGAAAAGGCAGAGGAACCAGAGAGTCAATCCTAAAGGGAATCATCCCTGAATATTCATTGGAAGGACTGATGCTGAATCTCCAATACTTTGGCCACTTGATGTGAAGAGTTGAATCATTGGAAAAGACCCTGATCCTGGGAAGGATTGAGGGCAGAAGAGAAGGGGGTGGTAGAGAATGAGATGGTTGGATGACACCACTCACTCAATTGGCATGAATCTGAGCAACTCTGGAAGATAGTGAAGGACAAGGAAGCCTAGTGTGCTGTAGTCTATGGGGTCGCAAAGAGTCGGACATGAGTTAGCAACTCAACAATAACAACCAGTGTCCAAAGAATGTAGGTTCTTAGTTTAGTTTTAGTTTTTGAAATACTTATTTACTGAATATGTCTCTAGTGTTTGGACTTTATGAATTCTTTTTTTAAGGTCCTCACTGCCACAGTCCTACAGAGCTTACTCTCTCTTCAAACCACCCCTGTACCACATTTGTTCTCTTCCTTTCTTAGTTAAAATAAAAAAAAGACAAAAAAAGCAACTGTTTGAATGTCGGAGCATTTGATGAGTCAAGATGCTATGGATATAGTGATACATCTGACATTACCTTTCTTGTTATTAATGGGATTCTAATTAGAGCAATCAGTTTTAATTAGTATGCTGCTGTGTAGCATCTAATAAAATACTGTGTCTAGGAAAATTGATCTGGCCCTGATGCTAATTAGTTCTAGACTCTAAGCTTTATAAAAATTAGAATTGATGACTTCTAGGCAACCTATGTTTTTTCTCCTTTCCTTTGCCTTCTCTAGCTTTTTTATATACAGAATTTTCTACTTAAGTTGTCACCTTAGTTCATATTGTGTTTTCTTTATCTGTTTGTGCCAAATCTTGGATTTGGTATAACCTGAAAAGAGCACGGCTTCATCACTTGTCAGAGAAAATGGTCCTCAGTTAAACTTTTATTCTTGGGAATGTAACAGATCAGAGCCTCAAAATCTTAAAGGCTGGTTTAGAGTTAAGGCTGACAGGGTTAGTCTCAGGTCAGCCTCCACATAAATCAGAGTCGGAGAGAATTAGGGCTGTGGCTGAAATCAGAGAAGATAGTAACAATAACATTAGAAAATAAATATCTTAATAATTTTCATGTGGGGTGTGCTACTGCTGTTTTCTCAAAGCAGCATGACATTTTTAAGGTTAAATAAATTATTTCCAATAATCAAATGGCTGGTTCATATTTTCCTCACTTCTATTTAATTTTAAAATCAGAACAATCTGAGATAACTGGTGTTTTCTTTTAGTTATAAGGTACTCGGGCCACAAATCTTGAAGGCTGACAAACTTTTAGATGCAATTTTAGCTCATTAACTGTGCCTCCAGGCTTTTTATGAAATTACTGTTGGAAACAATTTAAACATGTCATCCTACCTAAGGATAATTTGAATTGTATTTTTCTCCACTTCTTTTAAACACAATTAATTGTAATAATGTTTTAAATTCAAGGGCAACGTGAGAGATTTCTTGATTTTTATAAAAAAAAAAATTCTTTTCCTATTATGTTAGCATAACCAGTCTTCAAACACTGATGATCTTCATTAACAGTCTAAATTTGTTTTGAGGGGTGGTCCTCAAGAAGTGAGTAGATCTAAAATTTCCTGAAATCCCTAGTAAATGTATTATGAGGTTACTGGGCACACATGCATGGCTTCATGCATGTTTGTCTTTAGAAATTCATTCAATTTTACCTTGTGAGGTTAAAGGAAAGTTAAATTGCAGTGGTACTGAATTCTTAGATCAGCGTGTTTTATAGTGTGATGAGGCACATCGATGAACTCTTTGTTACCTGCGCATAATTGGGTTTGCCTGGTAGCTCAGATGGTAAAGCATCTGCTTGCAATGCAGGAGACCTGGGTTTGATCCCTGGGTCTGGCAGATCCCCTGAAGAAGTAAATGGCAACCTACTCCAGTACTCTTGCCTGGAAAATTCCATGAATGGAGGAGCCTGGTAGGTTACAGTCCATGGGATCGCCAAGAATTGGACATGACTGAGAAACTTCACTGGTTCAGCTCAACTCAGCTCAGTCACTCAGTCGTGTCTGACTCTTTGCAACCCAATGAATCACAGCACACCAGACCTTCCTGTCCCTCACCAATTCCCGGAGTTTACCCAAACTCTTGTCCATCGAGTTGGAATGACATCCAGCCATCTCATCCTCTGTCGTCTCTTTCTCCTCCTGCCCCCAATCCTTCCCAGCATTAGGGTCTTTTCCAATGAGTCAGCTCTTCACATGAGGTGGCCAAAGTATTAGAGTTTCAGCTTCAACATCAGTTCTTCCAATGAACACCTAGGAATGATCTTCTTTATGATGGATTGGTTGGATCTCCTTGCAGTCCAAGGGACTCTCAAGAGTCTTCTCCAACACCACAGTTCAAAAGCATCAATTCTTTGGAGCTCAGCTTTCTTCACAGTCCAACTCTCAAATCCATTTACAACTATGGGAAAAACCCCCATAGCCTTGACTAGACGGACCTTTGATGGCAAAGTAATGTCTCTTTCAATATGCTATCTAGGTAGGTCATAACTTTCTTTCCAAGGAGTAAGCGTCTTTTACTTTCATGGCTGCAATCACCATATGCAGTGATGTTGGAGCCCCCCAAAATAAAGTCTGACACTGTTTCTACTGTTTCCGCATCTATTTCCCATGAAGTGATGGGACCAGATCTTAGTTTTCTGAATGTTGAGTATTGAGCCAACTGTTTCACTCTCCTCTTTCACTTTCATCAAGAGGCTTTTTAGTTCCTCTTCACTTTCTGCCATAAGGGTGGTGTCATCTGCATATCTGAAGTTATTGATATTTCTCCCAGCAATCTTGATTCCAGCTTGTGCTTCCTCCAGCCCAGTGTTTCTCATGATGTACTCTGCATATAAGTTATATAAGCAGGGTGACAATATACAGCCTTGACGTACTCCTTTTCCATGTCCAGTTCTAACTGCTGCTTCCTGATCTGCATACAGATTTCTCAAGAGACAGGTCAGGTGCTCTGGTATTCCCATCTTTTGAAGAATTTTCCATAGTTTGTAGTGATCCACACAGTCAAAAGCTTTGGCATAGTCAGTAAAGCAGAAATAGATGTTTTTCTGGAACTTTCTTGCTTTTTTGATGATCCAGTGGATGTTGGAAATTTGATCTCTGGTTCCTCTGCCTTTTCTAAAACCAGCTTGAACATCTGGAAATTCACGGTTCATGTATTGCTGAAGCCTGGCTTGGAGAATTTTGAGCATTACTTTACTAGAGTGCGAGATGAGTACAATTGTGCGGTAGTTTGGTGCATAATTGTTACTGAAAGAGTGTGGTAGGTCTGCCTGCTTGCCACTCAAAAGCCAATAAACAGTCCACATTGGTGGAAAGGAAACTTAACTTTATTTCAGATGCCTGCAACTGGTGGGGGAGGGTGTCGGACATCTGTCCAAAGCTCAACTCCTCTCCCGCCCATGACAAGCAGAGGGTGAGAGCATTTATAGACAGAGCTGGGGGTGGGGGCGTTACATGCAGAAACAGCACAGTCATCTCTAATAGCAATCTTCAAATTGGTCATCAGTGGTCTCACCAGCATCATCTTCATTGTTTTAGGTACAGTTACTCTTCAATTCTGGGTGGACTTGTTCCCATTTCTTTGCAATAAATTCTCAGAATTGTGGCAGCTCAAGTCCTGAGTATAGTCTGGTCATCATGGAGTGAACTTTACCACCTGGAGTTTTTATCTATAAGATAACTCACAAGATATGGCTCAGAGTATTATCTATAGCCCATGAGGAAGAACTAAATGTCCTTAACCATGCTTAATGACTACATTATTATTATTTAATCCTCTTTGACTGCTTTCCTTTGTTTCAGAATTTCTCACTTCTCCAATTAAACTTATTCTTGGACTAAAGTTTTCCACAGGCAAAAGGCAGGCAGAGGACATGTGGTGGGGGTGGGCAAGGACCATACATTCCTGCTTCATTTCATAGAATGCCAAAGTGAAAATCATGTAAGCCATTAAGTATACAGTGTTTAGGCCAGCTGACTTTTCTTTTTTTAAATAACAAGTGTTTATCAATGAAGAAAGTAGCAAATTTAATTACATTCTAACACAAGCTCCTTATTTCATTTTCACTTATGCATTGTCACTATGAGTAGTCCTGATGTATTGACAGTCTGGCCATAATGAAAAGATAAAATTTATTTTCCAACAATTATGCAGATCATATAATAATGATGGAGAATGTGAGCTCCAATGATCCTACCTTCATCTAGAAATTTTAGTATGTTCTAAGCATGTCTTTTGTTATACTCTTGATTATCCTGTTGGAGTGTGAAAGAAGCAATATCAGGAAGGAGTAATGTTTATTCCATTATAACCAGCAAACAATATCTGATTGATAATTTGAAAGTGATGAAAATTTTGAAAGAATATATCTTTTCCATGGAAAAGCTCTTGGAAAAATTATGAAGAACATTCTGACCACAGTTAGACTTGTAAATGAAAATTTGAGAGAAATTGAAAAAAAAAAGCAGAGAAAGGATTTGCTGAATCTTATAGTCAGAGAGACTGCAGGAGAGACTATAAGAAAAATTCAAGGCATTCAAGTATGATATGCTTATTCCAAATTGAGGATGATAACTATCTTGTGCATTACTTAGTCTGTTGTCACCTGGCCCTGACCTGCTTCTTTTTTCTCATCACTTGTGCATAGCAATAGGGTCTTAAAATTGATCATTTAGAGAAATTTCCTGTAACTCTTTGAGTCATTATGGGTCAAATACTAATGAGATTGACACTGGAAAATCACAATGGTGAGAAATGATTGCTAACTAGCTGTTCTGCCTAAGAAAAGGGAAATGGAAAGAAATAATATCATGAATCATCTGCCCTCCCAGAATTTGTTGAGGAGAGTGTTTCTCATAGTTCAGATATGGGTCATTTGGGAAAATAATCAGCTTTGAGTTGTTCAAGTAGCTTTGATGAAGAGGTCAGATTAAAAGAGTAAATGAATTCCAACAGGTAGAGATTTATAGTGCAGATTTCAGAAAACCAGGACTGAAGAAGGTGTCACACTTCCAGTCACAGTAAATGTCTGAATTAGTGAACTACAGGGAAGAGATCCTCCCTGATAAAAGAGAGAAATCTCTGCAGCATCACTTAAGTAGGTGCTCAGCTAAATATTCTGAATACTCAGAGAGCCCAGGGAGAATCAGGTATAAACAACATCCCAGCCAGAGAAAACTTGGTATCAGGCAAACATGATCTCTCCTGACTTCAAATTTGTCTCCTCTTCATTCTTCTCTCCAACTCCAGATAAACTAAAAGGTAGCCTAATGATGATGTGATAATAGGGGTGGCAGAAGATAGAGTTTGGTGTTATAGTCCATTATACCCTTCATACCACTCCAGGATTCTCAAAGATTTTCATTTTTTTCCAGGAAGTAGTAGATAAAATAGTATTTTAAAAAGGGTATTTAATTGAGGGTTAGTTCTATTTCCAGACTGGAGAAGGCAGTGGCAACCCATTCCAGTACTTTGCCTGGGAAATCCCATGGATGGAGGGGTGTGGTAGGCTACAGTCCATGGGGTCGCAAAGATTCGGACACGACTGAGCAACTTCACCTTTCACCTTCTATTTCCAGAAGAAATAATATAACTTAGAGATTTCAGGTAATGAATTGGAAACATTGTGTACTTTCTCTTTATGAATTGTTTCCTTCAAAAAATTTAATTTGAGTTTTGGCTCTACCTCTTAAGATGGATGTTACTGACAAGCTATATGGATGCAGATTTGGATAAACAAAATGGTGAAGAAATGTATGATAAGCAGTGAAAGTAATTGAGAATGTTGAGCTGTGAGCAAAGGGAATCTTGAGGGAGCCAAATATCTGAAAAGTTTTTAGAGAAAAGGAATTAGACTTGTTTGTCACATGCTTTTCCCTATCAGGTGGCGATAATATTAAACAGAGCTATGAAACTGTAGATGCTAGAGGACAGAGATCACAAAACATGGGGTAATCACATGGTGGTTTGGCAGTCAGCTTCCAGTTCAAAGTTCTTCTGGTATGCTGTCCTAGACTTCAGGTTTTAGAAAGCTAAGTTCCACTATTCTCAACTTTTGTTTCAGATAAGATTCCCTCAAATAAAGTTGTTATATGTAAAATTTTCAGAGCAGAATTAAAGAGGATGCCATCTTCCTACTGCAGATATTGGATTATTTTGTTTATTCTTTAAAATTGTATGTGCCCCAGAAGGACTTCCCAGCTGGAGTTAGTGTTAAAGAACCCACCTGCCAGTGCAGGAGACCTAAGAGGCTTGGGTTTAATCCCTGGGTTGGGAAGATCCCTGGAGGAGGACATGGCAACTCACTCCAGTATTTTTGCCTGGAGAATCCCTTGGACAGGAGAGCCTGGTTAGCTGCAGTCCATAGGGTCTCAAAGAATCAGATATGACTAAAGTGACTTAGCAAGCAAAGACAGATGGGTTGTTTTGGTTTCAAGTTTTCAGTGACTACTGCAGCAAAGAGCAGTTACAGAGGCAACAGGAAGAGCTCCCTTACTCCTGTTTCATAGTTGTGTTATTCATTCATGCTGAACACCAATAGATCAGGTATTCTTCTTCCAAACATGTGGTAAATTTTCACATCTTTAACCTCTTGAAACAGGCAAGGTTATGTTACATGCTTTGCTCAATAGAATGTGAAGGAAGTGGCATATATATCACTCCCATGTTGAAGCATATACAAACTGGTATGTAGTTCCTTATTTTTTCTCTTCTTTCGGCCACAGCAAAGGTGGAACTGTGTGTTGCAAAGTAGTTAGAATGTTCAGCCACCACACACGTGACAGCCGCCCTAGTGACTCTCCCAGATTCGCAGTAGATCTTGTCTGGTAAGAAATATGTCATCGTTTCTGTTTTGGATTTTTTCCCCATTGTTTTATATCATCATGATTTGGAATTGTTTGTTGCTATAGCAAGACCTAGACTAAGCTCAACACTGCAGAAATTGACACCAGGCATGGAATGTAATAACAAAGCCTAAAATAGGTAACATTGACTTGGGCAGAATTGTTGAGGAGACTGGAGTCCAAAAACTAACAGTCTATACTATTCATTGCTGGAAATAATTTGTTAAATGGACTTCTGAGTTAACAGGGAAGGATATCATATACTTAATGACCTTTCAGGTCTAGATGAAGATGATAGCAAAGTGAACATGGGTTGTGTGTATTGATTACTATTGACTGTGGTTGGAAGGTATTATATTAAAGAAGTAAGTTCAGAGAAGAATTGGACAGTTTAACAAGCCAGAATAAAATGGAAGAGAAATAAACTAGAAACTTGGGGTTTGTGGTATTGGAAGAACCTTTCTTAGCCCTTCACAGTAAGTGTAGAAACTAAAGAAGGTTTTGAATCACCCAAGTCAAATTAACTGGTCATCACATCTGTTATTTTAATCTCTGAATGGATTAATCTGTCTCAGGTTTAAGATCCAATTAAAATTGTGGCTGAGTAAATCTTTTAATTAGTTAAAATGTCTCATGGAAAAGAGATTAAGGTATGTCTCAATTACAGAGCTACCACAATCAAAACACATAGAATCACAACTGGTCAAAAGAGAGAGATGGTCATGGGACAGAAATTAAATAAATATTACAAATTTTAAAACAATGTTCTAAGAGGAACTGTGCATTTGACTATTAACACTTGTTTTTGATTGGACTCAAATAGTCTACTAAATTTTTTCAAGAGGTTTTCTATCAAAAGGAAAAAAAATCTAAATTAAAAGTAATCTATAACTGAAGAATTAAAGTGAAACATTGGCTCACAAACTAGTATAAGCAGGAACTGGTCTGAGAAAATTGCTCAACCACAAAGAAAGTATATTTCCCCAGTTCCTAGTTGTGACCTCAGTTCTGAGAAGGAAAATGGCAAAGGAAGTATTTCCCAGTGACCACAGAGTCAGGAGAAGAAGCTATTTCTCCTGAGCAGAGAAAGGGCATAATGAAGGAACATTCCCCACCCTCAGAGTAGAAAGTCCATTGGGAATTCTAAATTGCTACAGGAGAGTATCTTCTGTGTGTATCCCATTCTTCTCCTCTCAGAATGGAAATGTTCATTGAAATAATCTTGTCCACTCCTACAAATTGGGTGTTAGGATGCACCATTTGCCTTTTAGTTTATAAAGGTACAGAATCAAGAGCAACTATATCTGGACCTGATGTACAGACTATTATGAATGCCAAGAAGCTCTTGACTGTCAGCTTAAATGCTATAATTAATTTAGATTTGGAGGCATTAAAAGGGCACACTAGTACTGTTCACCAATATTGTTAAACATTTTCTTTCTAGAACTAAGGTATGGATAAATTTCCCTGACAACTAGAAGTTAGACATAGTCATGTGAATTGCTTTGACTGATGAGTAAAATATGCCACATATAACTTTGGGGATAAATTATTTAAGAACTTCTGAATTATTTTTAATCTGTTTTTCCCCCTGCCATGGGGTTCATGCATATCTATATTTATATAAAGATGCAACTATGAAACGTCTCACAGGAGATCACAATCTGGGAGAATTTCCATGATCTAGAGTGAACTTTGTATGAATAAGAAATAAGGTTTTATCATTTTAACCTAATGAGATTTTTAGATTGTTTTAATTGTTTTAAATTGCAACATGATTCAGCCCAGACTTAATAATACAACACAGATGGGGTTTTGATCCTGAAACCAAGTTCTAGTATTGACCACTTGATTCCCCATCTCCCTGATTATGATTGCAGCTCCTTGAAAAGCTAAAGCTAGAGTAAAATTCTGTGCTTCAGGTCTTCTAATAATTTTATAAGTACCTAATACATATTAAGCCCCATTCTTTGAAAATACCTGCAGTCTATTCTGTTTCCTAAAGCTGAACCCTGACTTAGCTGCCAGTCAATGCAGAATGCTACAAGTCAAGAACTAAGATAGAGAATCTATACCAGGTAGATAATCTTATAGGTAAGATGGAAGTAGAAGTGAAAAATTAAAAATTTTAAATTCAATTATGAAGACTATAGAAATGAATACAGCCTGGATTATGGAATGGAAGTCTGAACCAGTTTCCAAAATGATTTGCTTAGGGATTTTAAATGATTCCAATATAATCCTGTGTGGGTATGGCAGATTAACTCAAGGAAATTACAATGGTTGCAGAAGAGTTTGGGAATGGTCCAATGTAGCGTATAGGGTTAAACCATTATACTTAATATATGAAACAATTTTCTAAAGTTCTAAGGACAGTTCAGCCTTCTTAACCTTCCTGTGAGGCAATGAGCTTCTTTTCACAGGAAATGTTTAAGCATTTTATGCATGATCTCAGTAATGGATATTGCTGAGAGACTGTCTATATCAGAAAGTTGCCACATTTTTTATTATCATGGCAACAAAAAATAATTAATGGGAAACTTCCATTTATATTTGTCAAATTTGTATTAAGTTAACAAGTTTAAAGTGCATATGTTTATATAGGTGCATACAGATCTAAACATACATTTCATCTCATGCTCTAAAGATTTGTAGGGATATCATTTAATGGATGATATACAATCTTATCAAGCTTGGGAAATCCTTGCTTTTGGGTGAATCTAAAATGAGATGAGTAGTCAGAGTCTTGGGTAATTTCATTACCAGAGTGTGGGAATTTGGAAAATGAGCTGGATGATGCTATGAGACACTGTACTTCCTAGATTGTGTGAATGATGGAAATAGACTGAAAAGGAAAATGTAAATTATTTCAGTAATGGAACTATGTTAGCTCTAATGAGGCTACAGATAATTATATAATATATGGAAAGCACAGGTCTTCTAGAAGTATCCACTAAGAAAAGTACTATGTTCCTATGATTATAACTACTGTTTGATTTGCTTTTGCAAATGAAACTAACCTGATTCTCTCATTAAACTGTACAGACATTCTTATTTCCTAATAAAAATTTACAACTGAAAATACTGATTCTGAGAAAGTATCTCATTTTGAATGATGTTTGGTTAAAATAAATTAAGTACATATAAGCTAGTTTCTGATAAAGCAGTTACTAGAAAAATAAACATTACTGGAACCTAAGAGATTTGTAGGATATTAGAAAGGAAATAATCAATGTTAATGACATTAGCAACAGGATGCCACCTAACCAGTTTGAGAATACAGCCTATAAAATGTGTAATTCTCCCTTAGATATTATAAATTGACCACATAATAATATCAAACATTTACTTGTAAGAAAAATGATATAACGTGTAGGCCAATTGTTCTGAAGAGAAACTATAAAACAAGGTAAAATGTTATCTGTGATTTATATTATGATACTTGACATTTGCTTTATTTTGAAGTTCCACGTTTGCTTTCAAAAGTCCTGTATTGGAAATGAGCCTTGTGCATGACCAGCTTCAGTGGTGACTATTAAAAAAAGTCTTTTGAGTATTTAGTAAACTATTGTCCCCTTTACATTATCTTGAAGGCTGGCAAGTCCAAACCCTGTAGCTCAGGCAGCAGACTGGAGACCCAAAGAAGAATTGACATTGCAGCCTCAGTCCACTGAGGCAGAATTCCCTCTTTTTAAGGGAACATCAGATTTTTTTTCTCTTAAGGCCTTCAACTGATTGATGTATATACCCACATTATGGGTATACATAGGAGAGTTATCTCCTTTACTAAAAGTTCACTGATTTAAATGTTAATCACATCTAAAAACAATACCTTCAGAGAAACATTAAGACTGGTTTTTGACCAAAGGTCTGAGTACCATGACTTAGCCAAATTGGCACATAAAATTAACCATTATAAGCAACTTTATAAAGGAGCCTAGAACTCTCCCAGTTTTTACCTTTCCCCTACAATGTATATTATATGATTGACTCTCTGGACTAAATTCCAAATAACAATTTAACATATCACTCCACTCTTAGAGAGATTTGTATTTTAATGAGATGAAGTTTCTAACCTAAAATGATTAAACACTCAGTATATAATTTCAGTTTTATTTGCTCAGCAGAAAATTATTTTGAGTAATAAATTTTGCTTTAGTCCATAAGTCTAACACCTAATCAGATTTCTGTTCTACACAGACACAATTTGTCCTAGTTATAAGCATTCAGACACACCAATTAATTCAATTCAATAACATTGATACAAATGCCTACTTTGTGCCAGGACTGTGCTAGAAACCTGAAGGTAAAAATAGGTTATCTCATAGAAGACTTCATAGTCTGGTGAGGGAGATGTGTACAGAAATAAATTAAAGATAGTTTGACAAATGCTCCACTAATTGTACAAACAAACTATTATAGGAGAGAAAGGAGACAGTAATGGTTTCAATCTAGGATTGTCAAAAAAGCTTTAAAAATATAAGATGACAGTCAGGTGTTGAAAGATGACTCACCATATGAATTACAGGCAGGGAAGCAGGAAATGAAATTTAGAAGACAAGGAAAAGCAGGGAGTGCTTGTGGGAAGAACTGAAGCTGCCTGGTTCAGAACCTGTATGAAAAGATTGGTGGGGACCAAGCCAAGGGAGATGGGTTGGGCCAGGTTTGAATGTATACTAGGAAGATTGGACCTGATCCTCTAAAATATGCAGAGCCATTGAAAGTACTTACAATGAGAAACAACCAGATCAGATCTTTGTTTTAGATATTTAATTTAGATAGGTAAATGGAAGATAAACTAGAGTCTCAGAGAATCTCTAGTCAGATAACCATTTACAAAACAGTTATAACTGTTCCCTAAGAGAAAATCTAAATGTAGAGGTGGAAATGGAAAAGAGAAAATGGATTTGAAAATGTATGTTTGAAAGGACCTTCACAACACATTTGACTATGTGAATGTAGAGAGATGAAGATTCAAAGGTTATCTTTGGGTTTATTACATAATAACTCCAAATGTCATAATTCTTTTAATTGAAGTCTTTCTGAACATTATTGGACACTCTCCTATATTTTTCAAAAAAGCTAGTGAACATAATTTCACTTTAGAATAAAGTCATCAATATGAACATTCAGTATTATTTTACTGTAATTTATAGGAGGGCTTCCCTGGTGGCTCAGTGGTAAAAGAGCAACAACAACAACAACAAAAAACACCTGCCAGTTTAGGAGACAAATGTTTGATCCCTGGGTCAGGAAAATCCCCTGGAGAGGGAAATGGCAACCCACTGTGGTAATTTTTCCTGGGAAATCCCATGGACAGAGGAGCTTGGCAGACTATAGTCTATAGGGTCACAAAGAGTCAGACATGACTTAGAAACTAAGCAACAACAATTTATAGCATAGCTTTATTTACATTTGTAAGACTTTATTTTCTTCTTCTAATCTACTTCTTGTGGCCATTATTAAAGATTTTTAATAATTTCTAGTTTCTTATTTCTAATAAAGGGTGGACTGGGAAATCAGAACAAAATCACAAAAGTAGTACACTAGTGAGTGGAAAATTCATGAGCAAGAGTATTGGAATGGAACCTTTCTTATGGAATAAAAAGAGACTTTTGTCCTGAGGTTTTGTGGCAAGTTGAATGTGTACATGTATGTACACACTCAGAGATTTTCTTCACTAACTTTTTATTTCATAAGAGTATATTAGAGAGTTTAGCTTGACTGTACCCTAACTCCAGGTGGGAAAGATTTTATTATTAATACATAGGTCTCATGTGTTGTGTATGTACAAGTAAAGATCTTTAATTATTAGTTATTTAATTATTAGTTCATTGTCTCAAGCTTCATTGTTGATAGTAGAAATGCACTATTCTAAATATATTGTTATAGATCAGACATTGGCAGAACTATAAACCATAGGTCAATCTGATCTGCCACTGTTTTTTTTCTTCAATATCCCAGGAGCTAAGAATGTTTTTTATATTTTTAAAGAGATATAATAAAAAGTTGAATATAAGAAAGAGACAATATAAGGCCCATAAACCTTAAAATATGTAGCATCTGGACCTCTACAGAGAAAATTTTCAGCCCCTATTTATGAATGAAAGTTTATTTCTTATGTCTTCTTTTTGTTGTCACTTTCATTTTTGTTTACATATACACCATCTCACTAAATGAATGATCAACTCATTGAAGGCAGGAATCAGGCCTTGGGACTGTGTATCTCCTTCACATTTGTTACTGTATATTCCTGTGATCTGTTGTCATTAAATTTGTATAGATCACAAAGATTCTTAATATTTGTAGCTGAAAATGAAAGAGGGAGAATGATAAATTCTGCAGAAAAAAAAGAAATAAAATACATTTTTATAAGAATTTCAGTTTGAGATGTCAAGAACCTTCAGAGGTTCACTTCTCATTAATTTTTTAATCCTTCTACAAATAGCAATTTAAAAGATTTTTCTAAATCACTACCTTGGAGAGAAGCAGATAATTAACAAAATGTAATCCTGTCTGAGTTTTAAGCATTATGCGACTAACTGCGGTGGTTTAGTTGCTAAGTCATGTCTGACTCTTGCAACCCCGTGACTATAGCCCACCAGGTTCTTCTGTCCATAGAATTTTCCAGGCAATAATACCAGAGTGGGCACTTCCCTTTCCAGGGGATCTTTCTGATCCAGGGATTGAACCTGGGTCTCCTACATGGCAGGCAGATTCTTTATTGACTGAGCTGTTGGGAAAGACTAACTAATGCTCTAACTAATGTGTCTAACTAATGCCCTTTAAAATAAGGAATAACTTTATGATAGGCAGAATGGAGGCTTTATTAATCTTCTAGAGAGGAGATCCTATGAAAAATGTATGGCATAACAATGAGACCTGAATTTTAAGAGGGTATATTAATCCTTTGACCATATCAGTTTACCTCATGTGCTTCAAAATTTAATAATTACTTTTATAACGCTCTTTTGGGCTTCCCTGGTGGCTCAGATGGTAAAGAATCCACCTGGGTTTGATCCCAGAGTTAGGAAGACCTCCTGGAGGAGGGCATGGCAACTCACTCTGGTATTCTTGCCTGGAGAATCCCCATGGACAGAGGAGCCTGGTGGGTTAGAGTCCAGAGGGTTGCAAAGATTCAGACACGACTGAGCAACTAAGACAGCACATAACCCTCTTTTAAAGATCCATATTGATTTTAAATATGTATATATTTTCTGAAATATATTCATCTATTTAACAAATAAGATAATGCAGTAAAGAAAAGATAGGTAACACTCTAGTGCATAAGTGTACAGCCTCTGAGATAGTTTTAATTTGAATACCACTTCTCTCTTGGACTGTCCCTGAAAAAAGGTAAATGAGAGCAGTTTCATCACCTGTAAGCTGGATATATACTAGAGCCTTCTTTATAGAGTTAATGAAAATATTAAAAATAAGATTATATATAGACACTTATAGTGGCATTAAAAACATAACTAGCACAGAGAGAAAGAAATGATTGGCTATTTTTTTTTCTTCTATGTATTAGAAATACTGGCTAGCTCCTATTGTTCTATGAAGCACACAATATTCTACCTATCATAGCCAAAAGTATCTTTTAGTTCTACGACAAGATAGGAGTAACTGGGACAACTGCAAGCATATCTTCAGGGAATTTACAGTTGTTGTTTACATTTTCTAAGAAACTGTAACTTTCATGTACCTAGTTTTCTACATGGGTCTATTACATGCTATTCCAGTTTGCTCTCTTTTCTCTTCCCTGTTACCATTTGTCTGCCAAGAAGTGTTTGGCTGTATTCACTGCAGGAATGGAAAGTATAGAATGTTTTGTTCAAAAGAGCTTTACTTTTCAGTCTCAAATCTCTATAATTTCTGGAAAACCTTTTCAAGAATGGACCTGAGGGGAAAAAGTGTCATTCTGCCTTTCTGCAACTATTCTACTTAATCACCAGGAATATAAATTAGTACTAACAATACTTCTATATTTTGTACACTGTACTATATTTTTAAAATGATAATGATATTGCAACTTTAATGATTCTAAAGTGAAAAATTAACTTAGGTGCTGATGATCATAGATTTCTTCTTCTGGTCATGACTAGAGAACAACATAAATGTTGTGATTCATTTCTATAGCCATTATAGTCATCAACTGACATCACCATCAAAAATCAGGGGACAAAAGGGTCCCTTGTTTTTTATTAGAACAACTGTAAGAAAAACATTGTTTAAAGGGAATCTGAACAATAAGTGGATGCTGGTTTCCACTACAGTGAGCAAACCTGAGAAAGATCATATACAATGTAGCTGATTTTTAGCAATATTTTGCTTCAGGTTGTATATAAATTCAATAGAAAAATTGACTCTGTTTTCACATAGATGTTAGATACTAAAAAGTCAAAAGCAATCCTTAGCAGCTTAAATATACCAAGTGAAAATATATGTATGTTCATGATCACTGTATCTGACTCTTAGTGACCCATGGACTGTAGCCCACCAGGTTCCTCTGCCCATGGAGCAAGAATATGGCCATTTTCTACTCCGGAGATCTTCCCAACCCAAGGATTGAACCTGCATCTCCTGTGTCTCCTGCATTAGTAGGCAGATTCTTTACCACTGAGCCACCTGGAAAGCCATAAAAATGTATATTTGCATATAAAAGCCATATCTTGATGTAGGTTGTAATTCAAACTCATGTTTGTTCATCTATGTAAAACATAATGCTCTTTATTATCATTATTATCCTTAATCATTAATGCAATAAAGAGCAAACTCTTTAATATTTTTGGCTTTCTGTTTGAGAGGTGCACCAATACCCAAAATAGGGATGGGGGTTTCAGGCCTGGAAAAGTAGTGCTGTTCTAAAAATGACAATGTGATATGAATTCAACTATATGGTGTTACAGAAAAGGAAAACCTATAGAAGCAGTAAAAACAATGATTGCCAGAGAGGGAACAAATATGTAGAGTGCAGGGGATTTTTAAGGTAGTGAAACTGTTCTGTAAGAAACTTTAAGGGTAGGCCCATGACATTATGTATTTTTTAAAATGTACAGAACTGAAGCCTAATGTAAACTAAGGACTTCAATTAGTAATAATATATCAATATTTGTTCATCACTTGTAACAAATGTACCACACTAATTTAAGATGATAATAGGGGAAACTGTGCAGCCAGTAAAGATCTGCCACATAAGAACTCTGTTGTTGAGGCTAAGTCATGTTCAACTCTTTTGTGATGCTATGGACTGTCACCCATCAGGCTCTTCTATCCACTGGATTTCCCAGGCAAGAATACTGGGGTGGGCTGTCATTTCCTTCTCCAGTGGATCTTCCTGATTCAGGGATTAAACCCATGTCTTCTGCATTGGTAGATTTTCTGCTTAATTTTTCTGTAAATCTAAAACTCCTTTGAAAAAATCTATTAATTAACTTTAAAAAGTTGCATTCCTGGGAGGGGAACTAAGATGGCGGAGGAATAGGACGGGGAAACCACTCTCTCCCCAATAAATACACCAAAAGAACTTTTAAAGACCGTGCAAACTCCATAAAACAGGATCTAAATGCTGGCAGAGGACATCGGGCATCTGAAGGGACTGCCCATTGCCGACGAGAGGAGGTAGGACAAAAGAAAAAAGAGAGAGAAAAAAGTAAAGGGAGAGACAGAGTTGGGGGCGGGGATCCGTCCCGGAAGGGGAGTCTGGAATAAAGAGGAAAAAAAAAAAAGAGGAGAAAGGTTTCAGAATACCAGGGAGCATTCTCTCGGGCGGATTTGCGGTGAATCTTGGAGAGCAAGATAGCTGGGAGTAAAAGCAGATTAATAATTAAGCCCTGCAAGCTACATTTCTGGCTGGAAGGCACAGGGAAGTGGGGGCGGCGGACGCCCCATCCCCCACTAGCCAAAGTGGACTGCTCAGGGAGGGGCGGGCCGCGCGCTCAGGGAACGGAGCAGCCTGAGCGACCCAACCCAGGGGGCTAACCGGAGATAGACTGAGAAGTAGCCTTCCCCAGGAAGAGCCCCCCTGCCAGGCCCACGCAGAACAAGGAGAGGTGTGGAGTCGGCAGAGAGGCGGCTGGCCGGGTGGCACAGAACAAAGGGCGTGCGGAGTCGGCAGAGAGGCGGCCGGCCGGGTGGCACAGAACAAAGGGCGTGCGGAGTCGGCAGGGAGGCGGCTGGCCGAGGAGATCTGGGCGCCTGTGGGTTGCGGACCGGCCCAGCAGGCATAACCCAGCCTCAGCGAGACCAAAGGGTGAGGCGGAGTCGGCAGGGAGGCGGCCGGCTGGGCGGAGCTGGGCGCCTTCGGGCTGCCGACAGACCCAACCCCTGCCCGAGACCAGCGGGCATAGCCCAGCCCCGGTGAGGCTTCCTCGGCCAAATTGCGCACAGAGCTAGGTGCTAACCAAGACTACTGGGGATTCTGGACGGATCGGCGCTCTGCACACCTAAAAAGACATGCTTAGCTGCACGTCAGGAAAGCCGAGCGGTTGGGCCGGGGGAGGGGAGAAGCCCCACTCCCCAACTGCGCCGGGCAGACGACAGAGAGCCGAGCAGAAGGGGCGGGGGAAGCGCACTCAGCAGGAGCAGGGCAAACTCCAGAGCGCTGAATAGACACATAAAAGACCAGCAAACAGAAGACGCTTAAGCTAGCAGAGGCAACAGCTTTGGAACTGACAGGAGTAGCAGATTAAATCCCTGCAGGTGGCGCAGACTGCATAGAAAGGAGTCTATAGACCATGAGAAGTACAAGCCGGACCCAAGGAATTGTCTGAAAAATAAACTGACCCCTCGCCGTACGCACCAGCACCAGAGAAAGCCTTAGTTATAACTGTACTAGGAACATCTTTTAAATTTTTAAAACTTTTTTATACCCCCCTTTTTTTTTTTTAGAATTTTTAAGTCCCCTATAACCTTGTTATTTTTTTTTCTTTCTTTTCCTTTATTTTTATTTTCCCTTTTTTTTAGAATTTTTAAGTCCCCTATAACCTTGTTATTTTCTTCTTTTTTCTTTCTTTACCTTTATTTTTATTTTCCCTTTTTTTTTAAATCTCCTCTTTCTCCCTTATTGCATTCTCCGTCCTATCTCCTTTCTTACCTTTTATATCTCCACTTTATTCCCCCTTTTTTTTAAATTTTTTTTTTTTTACTGATTTTTGTTGTTGTTGTTGTTGGTGGTGTTGTTGTATTTTCTTCTTTATCATTCTTTCTTTTTTTCATAATAGTACTTTTGAGAATCCAGTCTTTACTCTAGATTTTTAATCTTTGCTTATTAGTATTTGGTATCAACTTTGTACCTTTAAGGATCCAAGCTCCAGTACCCATTGCTACCTGGGAGTGAGATCATTGGCTTGACTGCTCTCTCCCCATTCTTGTTTCTCCTTTTTTTTTTGTTTTTGTTTTTCTTTCTCTTCCTTATCTTTCTTTCTATCTTTTTCTTTGTAATAGTATTTTGAGAATCCCGTCTTTACTCTAGATTTTTAATCTTTGCTTATTAGTATTGGGTATCAATTTTGTACCTTTAAGGATCCAAGCTCCAGTACCCATCGTTACCTTGGAGTGAGATCAGTGGATTGACTGCTCTCTCCCCATTCTTGTCTCTCCTTTTTTCTTTTTCTTTTCTCTTTTCTTCTCCGACCAAGACACTTCAACGTCCTCTTCCTCTGTATATTCTCTACCCAACTCTGGGACTCTGCTTGAGAGTTACCAGCTGTGAAGAACACTGAAATAACTGACCACTGGCTGGATCTGTCTCTATCCATCTGACTCTCTCCTTTCTCTCTCTGGTCAATTCTGTCTCCTTCCACACTCTTCACATTTCGATATAACTCTGTGAACATCTCCAAGGGATCCAGGCTGTGGAGGGCACACAGAGGAGCAATCACTGGCCACTTCACTCCCTCACCATTGGATTCCTCTCTTCTCCTTCTCGTCCATGCCATGTAACTCTGTGTACCCGACAGGGTGTCCCTCACTGTGAAGAAACTTCTCATCACTAAACTAGAGGTTCTGCCACCATCAGTGCAGAGATAAAAGAGCCCTGAGGCTACTGGAAGACAGGAGACTAAACCCAGACCCTGAGAATTCCAGAAAACTCCTGGATCCAAGGGTTAATTAATCGATAGGAACTCATCAACCTCCTCCATACCAAAACTGAAATTAATCAACCCCCAAGGGCCAACAAGCTCCAGAGTAAGATATACCAAGCAAATTCCCCAGCAACGTAGGAACACTGCCAGGAGCTTCAATACACAGGTTGCCCAAGGTCACACCAAGTCCACCGACACCTCAAATCTCTTTACTGGACACTCCATTGTTAGTTACAGTGAGGAAACCCAGATCCACCCACCAGGACACCACACAAGCTTTCCCATACAGGAAACTTCTACAAACCACACATCTAACCCCTCCCATAGTGAGGAACCCCCACAATAAAGGGGCAACACAGCAAGATAAACAAGATGAAAAGGCAGAGAAATACCCAGCAAGTAAAGGAACAGGATAAATACCCCCTAGTCCAAACAAAAGACGAAGAGATAGGATGTCTACCTGACAAAGAATTCCGAATAAGGATAGTGAATATGATCCAAAACCTGGAAAATAAGTTGGAGCTGCAGTTCAATAACCTGCAGGCAAGGATTGAGAAGATGCAGGTAAGCTTTAACAAGGACTTAGAAGAAATGAAAAAGAGTCAAAATACAATAAATAATGCAATAAATGAGATCAAAAACACCCTGGAGGGAACCAACAGTAGAATAACAGAGCTAGAAGACAGGATAAGTGAGGTAGAAGACAGAATGGCAGAAATAAATGAAACAGAAAGGAAAAATGAAAAAAGAATTAAAAGAAATGAGGACAATCTTAGAGACCTCTGGGACAATATTAAACGCACCAATATTCGAATCATAGGAGTCCCAGAAGAAGAAGACAAAAAGAAAGACCATCAGAAAATTCTTGAAGAGATAATTGTTGAAAATTTCCCTAAATTGGGGAAGCAAATAGCCACTCAGGTCCAAGAAACACAGAGAATCCCAAATAGAATGAACCCCAAGCGGGACACCCCAAGACACATATTAATCAAATTGGCAAATATCAAATACAAAGACCAAATATTAAAAGCAGCAAGGGAGAAGCAAAAGATAACTCACAAGGGGAATCCCATAAGGATAACAGCTGATCTCTCATCAGAAACGCTTCAGGCCAGAAGGGAATGGCAAAACATACTTAAAGTCATGGAAGAAAACAATCTACAACCCCGACTACTCTACCCAGCAAGGATCTCATTCAAATTTGAAGGAGAATTCAAAATTTTCTCAGACAAGCAGAAACTGAGAGAATTCAGTAATACCAAACCAGCCCTCCAACGAATGCTAAAGGATCTTTCCTAGATAGGAAACACCGATGGGATAGATAATCTGGAGCCCAAAACAATAAAATAAATGGCAGCGGGATCATACTTATCAATAATTACCTTAAATGTAAACGGGCTGAATGCCCCAACCAAAAGACAAAGATTGGCCGATTGGATACAGAAACAAG
Source organism: Antilocapra americana (assembly GCA_007570785.1). Classification (NCBI taxonomy): domain Eukaryota; kingdom Metazoa; phylum Chordata; class Mammalia; order Artiodactyla; family Antilocapridae; genus Antilocapra; species Antilocapra americana. Next base: position 14,497,594 of record ML664163.1, on the reverse strand, counting down.
ACCCCTATATATGTTGTCTACAAGAGACCCACCTCAAACCTAGGGACACATATAGACTGAAAGTTAAAGGCTGGAAAAAGATATTCCATGCAAATAAAGACCAAAAGAAAGCAGGAGTGGCAATACTCATATCTGATAAAGTAGACTTTAAAATAAAGGCAGTGAAAAGAGATAAAGATGGACATTACATAATGATCAAAGGATCAATCGAGGAAGAAGAAATAACAATTATAAATATTTATGCACCTAACATAGGAGCTCCACAATATGTAAGGCAAATGCTAACAAATATGAAAGGGGAAATCAACAACAACACAATAATAGCAGGAGACTTTAATACACCACTCACACCAATGGATAGATCAACTAGACAGAAAAGTAACAAGGAAATTCAAACTTTAAATGAAACAATAGACCAACTAGACCTAATTGATATCTATAGGTCATTCCACCCCAAAACAAGGAATTTCACCTTTTTCTCAAGTGCACACGGGACCTTCTCCAGGATAGATCACATCCTGGGCCATAAATCTAACCTTGATAAATTAAAAAATATTGAAATCATCCCAAGCATCTTTTCTGACCACAATGCAGTGAGATTAGATATCAACTACAGGAGAAAACCTTTCAAAACTTCCAACATATGGAGGCTCAACAACACACTGCTGAATAACCACCAAATCACAGAAGAAATCAAAACTGAAATTCAGTTATGCATGGAAACGAATGAAAATGAAAACACAACAGCCCAAAACCTATGGGACACTGTGAAAGCAATGCTAAGGGGAAAGTTCATAGCAATACAAGCTCACCTCAGGAAACAAGAAAAAAATCAAATAAATGACCTTACTTTACACCTAAAGCAACTAGAAAGGGAAGAGATGCAGAAGCCCAGGTCTAGTAGAAGGAAAGAAATCTTAAAGATCAGGGCAGAAATTAATGCAAAGGAATCAAAAGTGACCATAGCAAAAATCAACCAAGCCAAAAGCTGGTTCTTTGAGAAGATAAATAAAATTGACAAACCGTTAGCCAGACTCATCAAGAAACAAAGGGAGAAGAACCAAATCAACAGAATTAGAAATGAAAACGGAGAGATCACAACAGAAAACACAGAAATACAAAGGATCATAAGAGACTATTATCAGCAACTATATGCAAATAAACTGGACAACCTGGATGAAATGGACAAATTCCTAGAAAAGTACAACTTTCCAAGACTAAACCAGGAAGAGATAGATAATATTAATAGACCCATCACAAGCACGGAAATTGAAACCGTAATCAGAAATCTTCCAAAAAACAAAAGCCCAGGACCAGATGGCTTCACAGCTGAATTCTACCAAAAATTTAGAGAAGAGCTAACACCTATTCTACTCAAACTCTTCCAGAAAATTGCAGACGAAGGTAAACTTCCAAACTCATTCTATGAGGCCTCCATCACCCTAATTCCAAAACCCGGCAAAGATGCCACAAAAAAAGAAAACTACAGGCCAATATCACTGATGAACTTAGATGCAAAAATCCTCAACAAAATTCTAGCAAATAGAATCCAACAACACATCAAAAAGATCATACATCATGATCAAGTAGGCTTTATCCCAGGGATGCAAGG
>ML664163.1:14397113-14485982 GCA_007570785.1 Antilocapra americana | reverse complement strand
TGGTTTCTAAACAGAGAGATTCTACCACTTTCCAATTTTAGGATTTAATTACTTTCTGAGTCCAGCGAACTACCTTGTGTATTAATAATTCTGTCTTCTCTGAGGTAGAGAGTAAGTTGATCAATAACCCCCTTAAATAACCATTTTCTACTAGAGTTTACTTCTTAAGTAAATGACCACTTTACTTTTTTGTCTGGTTCGGAATAAATGGACCCCAACACCTTTAGTCTTTTGTTACAAATGCAAGCTATAATGAACTAATAGGAAGCTGTTGAACTAAAATAGTTAATCTATGGCAAGCCTCTCATTTAAAGTTTACATTTCTAATGTAGAAGCTGTCAAATTCAAAAAGTTTGCATGTCTTAAAGAAAATACTCAAGTAAAGGAAATTTTCTTTTTATTTTTTTATTATTTTTTTAAAAATTTTCTTTACTTTATTGTATTGGTTTTGCCATACAATGACATGAAACCACCATGGGTTTACATATGCTCCCCCTTGAGAACCCCCTCCCTCCTCCCCGCTGATTCCCTCACCCTGGGACATCTTGGGGCACGAGCCCCGAGCATCAACCCTGGGCTGGCGATTGATTTCACATATGATAATTAACATGTTTCAATGCCATTCTCCCATATCATCCCACCCTTGCCCTCTTCCACAGAGTCCACGAGTCTGTTCTATACATCTGCGTTCCTTCTGCTTTCTCTCATGCAGGGTTCTCGTTACCGTCTTTCTAAATTCCATATATATGCGTTAGTATACTGTATTGTTGTTTTTCCTTTTGGCTTACTTCACTCTGGATAATAGGCTCCAGTTCCAGTTCTTTTTGTTTATATATGGACCTTTACAACTTTGTTCTCACACTGGATTATGTTCACTTTTAAATGTAATAGTGAATTAGATTTTTAACTATCCTAAAATTAGTGTGACCAAACTCATGTTCATTCCTTTGATGATGTCAATACCAACAACTCTAATTTTTCAAATAAAATCTCTCTGTTGAAATAATCAAATGCCAGACACCCATTCTCAAGAAGAGGTAAAACCATAAAATACAGTTACATGTTGCTACTGATATTTACTCAGGGGAAGATGTAATAGAGAACCCCCACTGTATATAGCTTATTTCTGAAATAAGGCTGCAGATGAACTAAAATATTAGCGTTTGAACCTTTTTAACTGTCAGTTGTCCATGAAATGATAAATACTACTGAAGGCATGGTAATAAAATGTGCAACAAAAGTATAAAGGGTGTAATTTCTGTGAACATGTGCACTTTCTGAGTATAATGAATTCTACTCATCATAACCACGAGAGGACAAAAGAAATTTTATTTTCTTTTCACAGCAAGAATAAGCACTAGATCCTAGCGTATTTCAAATCAATTTTATATTGTCTAATACTCAATATTAAGAGCTATTTTATTATCTCAAAATTATTTTTTGTATTAATTTATATTTTCCTTATTTGGAAATCATGCATTACTATTTAAAATGATTCATGGAATCAAGATAAAGATTAGAATATATTTTTCCTCTATCTTTGCTGTGCTTAAAATTTATACCTCTCTCAATTTGTAGGTGTTAATCATGAGCACATTTTTTTTCTCCCTTCTTTACTAGAAGACAGCTGTTGATACAAAGTTATGAGATTATGGCATTTTTACATAGTAAATTGAAAACTAGCAGCATGAATATTCAGTCATAAGTCTTCCTTTTGATACCTTTTATCCTCTGTTGACAGTATAGTTATCAATCACAAGACTGACTAGAATGTCTTGTTTTATCAGGATGTAAAAAGTCATCATTGCCTTATCATGGCTTCCTATTCATCTAGTTGCAAAATGTTATGGTATTAATAAAATCTTCTAAAAGACTTTTCCTTAATGACATCAGAGAATGTATAAAGACTGGCTAGTTGAGGCAAGCTGGGTTCTCTGGGAAGCGTATGACAAGATGAAGTTAGGTGTGTGAAAGATTTTATGAGTAACACCTATGGAAGGATAGGAGTGGAAGCAGGACTGGATGAGATAGTCATCAGACCTTGTTGACTCTGCAAAGTCTTTTTTAGCCCAACGTGGAACAGCAGAGCAGGGGTTGCCAATTAGAGGAGTCCTGTGTGGAGAGGGAATGGCTAGGTTCAAATCAGAATTGCTGTTCAATGAGCACCACCTTAAACAATCATTGGTTGAAAGTCACTCTAAAGCAGAAAGAACTTTGCTTTGAAATCTGAGATGAACATTTTGAATGAGTTAAAAGCTAGAGGCCATTAGCTAATCAACACTCATTACAAGCAAGGATCTGTGTGGCTCATTTCTGCTGCAGTCTACTCTTTGGGCCATGTAGCTTAACCTCTCCACACAGATTCAACAGGCAGCTCATTCAAACACTGATGAGGCTTTTTTCCTGAGGGAAAACTTGGAATAAGAGGGTTAAAGACCCTCCTGCAGTTGTTCTCAAGACTGAAACTGGCACTCACCACTATGTACAATAAATTTTCCTTTCCAAACTTCTGTTAATCTTGATAGCTTACCTCATAGAATGATCCCGACCTCATTCCTTAAGATTCTGAAGCGTTGGCAGCATTACTTAATATTCTGACCCTTTGCAGGTCAGAATTACTGTTCATTCATAGTTATGACTGCTTACCCAATTCATTCAGTTATATACTCTGAGATTGTACTTCAGCTACACCTACATCAGGTAATTCTAATGTTCTATCAGGCTGCTATCTTGTTGAAGGTGAATGTGACCTGTGGATTCCATGTTCATGGGGCTCCTTCCATGTGCCTTTTTCACTGTAAAGTAGGCTCCCTGTTTATTTATGGCCCCCAAATTCCAATTCTACCAGGGCCCAACAGCATTCCAGTAGCTGTATTTTGAAACATATGTAATTCTTTGCTAGAGCTGACATGGCTTTAGTTCAGGAACCCAGGGCTCCATTTGTGATTTTTCCAGTGGTACTCTCCATAAAGTCCACATTGAATATTTTCCACCACTGAAATCTCTAACATAGTATGTGTGCTGGATCATATGATCTGAGTGGCAGGACTGCTTGCACTGCAGCATGACCTGGTGCCAGACCTTCTTTGCTCCAGGTCTCATTCAAACTGGCAGCCTCCTATATCACCCTATATCTGGGCCAGAAGAGCATTTCTAGGTGTGGAATATGGTATTTGTAGAATTTTAGAGGCCTTCTGAGCAGTGAGCTTCATTTTTGGTACAAACGGATGAAACATACACCAAGGTATCGTTTGTTTTGAAATGGAGGGATTGGCATGCCCCTGGCAATTGGTCTTCTAATTTTTTTTTCTTCTTTCTGAAGTAACAGATTCCTAATTCATCATGTAGTTTAACTCCAACCTTTAGGAGCTAATGTCATTTAAAATGACCACATAGACACATTTTGCTCATCCTGCCTAATTATTATTGTAATGAATCAACATGATATTTTGTGAAAATATCTTTTGGGGATAGATTAAGATGATAGAGTGTTCAGCCATGGGGCAAAGCTAATAAACGTTGTAGTACATTCTAAGCGAATGTGAATTGTTCTTGATTTTCTTTCCTGATAAACAAGAAAACTCTAAATCGCTGACTGCTTAGTAGGTTTCTGAGGCTCTATTAATCTGCCCTAGTAACAATATTACGTCAGATCTGACAGTTCAGTTGTGATTAAACCTACATTTTAATTGATTTTGTGGTGGTCTATATTGACTCGTCATGGTCAATTCAATTTTGGCAGAGTCCAGAGTTATGGATTAATACCACAATGAGACATCACCTCACACCTGTCAAAATGGCTATCATGAAACTGTCTACAAATAACAAATGTTTCTGAGGATGTGGAGAAATAAAAAGAACCCTCAAATACTATTGGTGGGAATGTAAATTGGTACAGCCACTGTGAGAAACAGTATGGAGGTTCCTTAAAAAACTAAAAATAGAGTACCATATGATCCAACAATTCCACTCCTTGGTAAATATCTGAAGAGAACAAAGGCACTAATTTGAAAATATATGCACATGCACCCCAGTGGTCATAGACAAGATATGGAAGTAATCTACGTGTCCATCAACAGATGAATGGATAAAGAGTGGTTGTATTGTTTGTATTGTATTGTATTATTATATTGAATTGTTCAGTCACTAAGTTGTGTCAAACTCTTTGTGACCCTATGGACTGGAGCATGCCAGGCTTCCCTTTCTTTCACCATCTCCCAGAGTTTGCTCAAACTCATGTCCATTGTATCAATGATGCCATCCAACCATCTCATCCTCTGTCATACCCATCTCCTTCCCCCGCCTCCAATCTTTCTCAGCATCAGAGTCTTTTCCAATGAGTCAACTCTTCACATCAGGTGGCCAAAGTATTGGATATAAACATACATATAATGGAAAATTCAGTTCAGTCACTCAGTCATGTCTGACTCTTTGCAACCCAATGGACTGCAGCACGCCAGGCCTCCCTGTCCATCACCAACTCCTGGAGTTTACTCAGACTCGTGTCCATTGAGTTGGTGATGCCGTCCAAATCTGTCATCTCCTTCTCCTCTTGCCTTCAATCTTTCCCAGAATCAGGGTCTTTTCAAATGAGTCAGATCTTCGCATCAGGTGGCCAAAGTATTGGAGTTTCAGCTTAAGCATCAATGAAGCTTCAGCTTCCAATGAACAGTCAGGACTGACTTCCTTTAGGATGGACTGGTTGGATCTCCTTGAGGTACAAGGGACTTTCAAGAGTCTTCTCCAACACCAAAGTTCAAAAGCATCAATTCTTCAGTGCTCAGCTTTCTTTATAGTCCAACTCTCCCATCCATACATGACTATTGGAAAAACCATAGCCTTGACTAGATGGAGCTTTGTTGGCAAAGTATTGTCTCTGCTTTTTAATATGCTCTCTAGGTTGGTTATAACTTTTCTTCCAAGGAGTCAATGTCTTTTCATTTCATGGCTGCAATCACCACCTGAAGTGGAAAATTACTCAGCATTAAAAATGAAATTCTGCCATTTGCAGCAACATGAATGGGTGGAGATGATATTATTCCTAGGGAAATAAATCAGAACAAGAAAGACAAACCTGTGTGTTATAACTTACATGTGGAATCTAAAAATTAGAACAAATGAATGAATGTAATAAAACAGACTCACAGATGTAGATATCAAACTAGTGGTTACTAGTGGGAAGAAGGAACTGGGAAGGGGAAAAATAGGGATAGGGGATTAAAAGGCAGAAACTGTATGAAATAAACTAGGATTATATTATACACCACAGGGAGTATAGCCAATATTTTATACTAACTTTGAATGGAATTTATCTATAAAAATATTGAAGTACTGTGTTATACACCTAAACTAATGTAATATTATAAATCAACTATACTTCAATTTAAAAAAGAAATATGATAAAAATCAATTCCCTTATACTTTTGAAACCTTATGGCATATCATTCATCTCTACTTTTTCTCAGCGACCTCTTCCCCCAGAAGAGATAGTAGTTAATCCTAATCATAGAGGCAGTTTCAGAGGCTTACCTTTGACCCTCACTACTGTTATAGCTTTTACCCCCTTGCCCGAGGATCCGATGTAAGAGTTACTAAAACTACTGACTGTGTAAATCCCCTCAAATGCATCTGGGGACCATACAAATGATCAAAGCTTGGATTTATAGACCCAAGTCACCTAGGGTAGGCTGGAATTAGTCCAAGACTTCATTTGATACTCACCTATTACCACTCTTACCAGGGGCCATGATAAATCTTGAAGTCTGCAAGCATCAATGGCAACTGAAAACTGTGTCCAATATTCTCTGAAACTCCTCTTAACCCAGGCTATAATCACTGCAGTAAGTAGTCATAGGTAGTGTTCCCTTTGAGGAAGGTCTGGGGGAATCATAACAGTATATGTTGGATATGGTATTTTGGGTCCTTCCTCTGGGATTCAGATCATTTAACCAGTCAGCATGTTCTGGCCCAGGTTTTAAAACCATCTCAGATTTAGAAACTGGACAAAGTATTTTAGTTTTTATGGAGTGACTGCTTTCAACTTTTGGCTCATCATCTACACACACACCCACACCCACCTTTCAATTTTAGTGGTACATTTGTTAGCTGTCATTTATTTGACCCCTAGGGACACCATGGCCCTGAAACATCCCCGTGACTCTGTATGTGTTAGGTGTCTTTAGCCAAGGGAGCCTCTCCAATCTCCCTGTGATTATAATCATTAGAACCCCCTGATTTCTTCCCTGGTAGTCAATTGGTAAAGAATCCACCTGCAATGTGGGAAGCCCTGGTTCGATCCCTGTATTGGGAAGATCCCCTGGAGAAGGAAAAGACTACCCACTCCAGTATCCTGGTCTGGAGAATTCCATGGACTGTATAGTTCATGGGGTTGCAAAGAGTTGGACACAACTGATCAACTTTCAGTTTCAACATAGATACCTGGACCCTGCTTCTTTGGGATCATATCATTGTTCTCATTGCTTTCAGCAAGCCAAGCATGTGACAGCCTGTCTATTATTAGCCTTGACCTGGAGATGAGAGCTGCAACTGAAGTTCCTAGCAGTCCTGCCATGAAGTATTTTTCTCATGAGTTTCTCATAGACTTTGTGAATGGTGCAATTTGGAGGCCATGGAATAAAATTCTCTGAATGTTCTCATAATTCTCTGAGTGACCTCACATAATCTTTGTTGTTGTTTAGTCGCTAGGCTGTGTCTGACTCTTTTGTGATCCCCTAGCCTGTAGCTCCACTGGACATTCTGTCCATGGGATTTTCCAGGCAAGAACATTAGAGTGGGTTACCATTTTGTTCTCTGCAGGATCTTCCCAGCTCAGGAATTGAACCCACGTGACTGGCATTGGTAGGCGAATTCTTTACCACTGAACCATGTTGTAAGCCCTTCAAGTGTGCCCACTTTCCTTGACCTTTAATCCCTTTCCTACTTATACTGGCAATGTAGGCATTTTAACCTCACTCAGTGTGGGCCACTATGTCTTCTAAGTTTCTAGATCCAGCAAATTTGCAGTGTGCCCTGGGGAATCTTGTCAGGGAGTTTAATCCTGTTTACTGAGATGGTGCTCTGAGTCAACAAAATGCTTCAGTTCCTTCCGTCAGGCACCCTCAGATCCCTGTTTCACTGTTCCTAGTGATAAATGCATTCTTTTTCCAGCACTGACTTTAGGGTCTAGTCTCTCTGCTTTCCTATTAGTCCCAGCATGGCATGGCTGGGTTATGCAACCACTTAACTCTAACTACATGTCAGCAGGAGAAAGGTGGGGTTATTTCCATAAGGTAGCAACTGTGCCTTGTGAGAAACAGTATCTGTGTTTTCTTCCTGAAGTAAGTCTCTTCTAAACAGAGAGAGAGAGGAGAGATCAGTTCTTTGTTTCAAGTGGTTTAGAAAAATATGAGGAGTCAGAGCCTTTGGAGACAGTCACACAGATGTCCTCAAATAATGTGTCAAAGGCCCAACTTTTCCCAACTTGGGTCCTGACTTTGGCATAGCAGACCTACCTAGGTTGTTTCAAAGATCTTTGAAATTCAGCCACTTTGGCTAAAATTTTTATGCTAACCTTCACCTTTTCCTATTTTTCTGCTGTGTGAGATGGAGCATCTTTGTATTCCCTGAGACTGGTTCTCACACTAAGTTTTCAGTTCTTAGTACTTGCCTTCAACTTTTTGTTGTCTGCCTGCAGGAATAAATGCAACTTAGTAACAGTATCCAATGCATCAGTCCTTATATCTGTTATTTACATTGTGTGTTTCAAATGTCTGGATCATGGCAAGGACCGGGGTAGTTCTGTCCTCTGTCAGGCCAAACCAGCACACCTTCAGTGCATGGTTGAAAACTGGAACTGCCCCCTTGTGTCAGGGCAATGACACTTACCACAAGTCCTATCTTGAATAGAACTTGAGTGATCCATTCTCCTATCTGCCACAACAAACTTTTAAGGTTGGAATATCCAGATGCTTTGCTCCTTTCCCCATCTCTCTTCTGTAGAATATGTAATGCAAGATTAAAATAGGAGACAAAGTTGGAGAACTATTTTTTAAAGCACAGCTACCATGGCATTATTATGATTTTGGCCAGAGTCTTAAAAAACAAGCATGCTATATTCATTTTTACTTTAATGACTTTCACACATTTAGTGGCTTAAATTAACACAAATTTACTATCTTACAGTTACAGAAGTTAGTAAGTCCTAAAATCAAAGAATCTGGAGGGCTATATTCCTTCTGGAAGTTGTAGGGAAAAATCCACTTCCTTGTCTTTTTTTCCTTTATAAGCTTCTGTGAGACAACTTTATTCTTTGGTTCATGGCACCATTTTGCATTTTTAAAGCCAGTAATGGACACTCCCTCTCTCTCTCTGCTTCTGTGATCATCTTTCCCTTTTTTTTTTTTTTTTTTTAGCATTTCCCCTTTAGCTTCTCTGTTATAAGGACCCTTGTGATTACAGTGGTTCCACTCAGACAATGCAGGGTAATTTCTCTATCTCCAGATCCTTTCCATATTCAACAGAAAGCATTTTAAGATATTAACTTGGATATGCTTTTTACACTCTTTTAATGACAATTCCCTTTCAGATCGCATTAGAGAGTTCCTATACTCTCTTAAGGATAAGGACATAAATAAAACAAAATTTCAGTGTTGAGATTGGGTTCAGATGCATGTTCTTGAAATCATAGCAGAAGTTGCTGTGACTAAAGTGTTTGAGAAAGAAAGACATTGTTTGCTTTTTCATGTTGATACTTTTAATTCTAAAAATTTCAAAGGTCAGCCAGAAATGCCAGGTCCTCGTCATGGATTTGGGCACAATAGACTTTGATATCCAAGAACAAGTGGCGATTTCAAAACATGAGTAAAATCGCAGTGAATGTGTTCTGATAATCTATCTTTCTGATGCCAGAGCTACATGTAAGGTCCTAGGGTTTTGGATCATATCTGGGAAAGAATTGAAAGAAAAGAGGAAGAGAGGAGAGTTTCTGCATTGATTGTGTTTTTATGTAATAAGAAAGTAACAGTTTACCATTGCTAATAAATATAATATAAATGTTTAATAATGAATAAAATGATACCATTGAGCAAAACAGGAAGACTTTTTATAGATTTATACAGAAATTTAATTTTTTGTTGAGCTAGAAGTACTTTCTAGCACTGGAACAATTTAATATATTGAAAAATTCTATAAGGCAGATGTGATTGCTATTTCAATGATTATTTGATTGAAATTTAGAGAGGTATTGCAGCCAGAGAATAATGTTAGAAAGCAGCTCTCCATCATGGTCCTTCTGAATCTCTGCACTTTTTGTGGAGAAACATGGATATTTTTTGTTCCAAACTATCTATTAAAGGATGGCACCCCCCTAATGAGAAAGCAAAGAGAAATTGAGGAGCTTCTTGAAGGAAGGTGAAAGAGGAGAGTGAAAAAGTTGGCTTAAAACTCAACATTGAAAACGCTAAGATCATGGCATCTAGTCCCATCACTTCATGGAAAATAGATGGGAAAACAATGGAAACAGTGACAGACTTTATTTTCTTGGTCTCCAGAATCACTGCAGATGGTGACTGCAGCCATGAAATTAAAAGACGCTTACTCCTTGGAAGAAAAGCTATGACAAACCTAGATAGCATGTTAAAAAGCAGAGACATCCCTTTGCTGACAAAGGTCCATACAGTCAAAGCTATGTTTTTTCCAATAGTCATGTATGGATGTGAGTGTTGGACCATAAAGAAAGCTGAGCACCAAAGAATTGATGCTTTTGAACTATGGTGTTGGAAAAGACTCTTGAGGGTCCTTGGTACAGCAAGGAGATCAAACCAGTCAATCCTGAAGGAAATAAACCCTGAGTATTCATTGGAAAGACTGCTGTTGAAGCTGAAACTCCCATACTTTGGCCACCTGATGGGAAGAGTCAACTCATTGGAGAAGACCCTGATGCTGGGAAAGATTGAAGGCAGGATGAAAAGAGGGTAACAGAGGATGAGATGGTTGGATGGCATCACCGACTCAGTGGACTGAGTTTAAGCAAACTCTGTGAAACAATGAAGGACAAGGAAGCCTGATGTGCTATATATAGTTCATGGGATAGCAAAGGGTTGGACATGACTGAGCAACTGAACAATAGCAACAGTCTATTCAAGGACATTGGTATAGCAAACAGCCTTAGAAGATAGGAATAGCATCATCTTCTAGAGCAAAAGATTTGTTTTCAGACTAGGAAAATTATGATAATGTCTCTGTACAAGGAAAATTTTGGGCAGGTTTGACACCAGCAACTCTTAAGATAGGGACATCCTAAGCGCTGAGTTCCTCACTATGATGTGAACCTACTGTTTATAAAGCATCTATTTGTACCTCTCAGCATGGTACTCTGGGTCAAGAGGAACACATATGAACATGAAGTTCATGATGCCTTCTGTGCTTTGCAATAAAATGTCCTCTGTCTTTGACTCAATAGTTTCATGTCTTCCTCCACAAATGATGACACTGTGACAGGCTAAGTTGTTAGCTTGCAATCAGAGTAAAATTTCAGATCACTCATAGTTTCTTGAGTACGGTGGAAGCAATATTACAATTTTGGCCATTTAACTCTAGAACCTGTACTTGAAATCAAGAATTTGAATATAATCAGTCAATGTCTACTGAGGGAATCATCTAAAATGAAAAAAAAAAAAAAAAAACATAAATATGGTGAGCAAAGTTGCCCATTCTCTTAGTAAAATCAGACTTCAATCTTTCAGTTTGGTAATAGGAGAATTTATTTACTTCATAAGCCACTTTACCAATATTTTTTGTTTTCAAGGTATAATCAATGAAGCACTACTCTAGAAGAAGTAAATCCTGGCCAAGAAAATTGTAAGGAAAAAGCCACCTTCATACACTTTATCCTTCTTGAAAAGTGTGTTAGTCACTCAGTTGTGTCCGACTCTTTGTGACCCTATGGACTCTAGCCTATCAAGCTCCTCTGTCCGTGGGATTTCCCAGCCAAGAATACTGGACTGGGTAGCCATCTCTTCTCCAGGCGATATTCCCAACCCAGGGATCAAACCCAGATCTCCTGCATTGCAGGCCAATTCTTTACCATCTGAGCCACCAGAGGAATCCTTATTCTTCTTAGAAATGTTTGATACATTAGTATTTAAACTTTCTGAGAAATCCTATAATAAAGAAATTTAACTTCTTTATTTGGAATCTTATTTCAAATAGCCCAGATTATTTGATAGCAAAATTTCTGCTCTCCTCCATGGATCTAGGATCCCAGTGAAGACATTTTGAGAATCACTGACTGGGATAGATGCATCTTCTCAGCCTATTCTCATCCTGTTATCACAGGCTTTGAATAGCTTCTAGTTTAAATGCTTGTACCTGTACTAATAGAGATAAGGAAAGATTTGTGAGTCCACACTTGGGCTGCAGCAGATATTCTGAGCCTTAGATTCCCAATAAAATCATCAAGTGATGCTAAAAAGTTGATATTTTTAAAACTCCCTAGGCTAATATAATGTGTAGCCAGAGTTAAGTGCCATGTGATAGAGCAGTAAAGCAGGAACTCACTCCTGGGGGAATTATGAAGAAGGTATAGCGTCTATATATTATTCTGTCAGTATGGTAACTGCTAGCCACGTGCTAATTTATAAATTTTAGTTTAATATAATTAAATAAATTAAGCTATATTTCTGTCATTCTTAGTCACACTCCACATACTCCATTAGCCACATACAGCTAGTGGTATAGTATTAAATATTACATAAACATACATAATGTTTCCATCATCACAGAATGTTTTGTTGGACAGTGCTGCTATGTAAGCTACAGAGTTCTCTCCCAACATGGCCATAGCCAAACTTAGAAGTTCTAGATTTTGTTTTATTAAGGCAGTCAGTGCTCTTTCCTAAGCGGGACTAAAGAGGGTATGAATGGAAATTTTCATGGAATGTGTGTGATATATGTAGATGTGGGTGCATGTGAATATGAACACATGTGTGTTCATGTGCTGTGGAAGTAATTGTGATAGTCTAACTCCTTTAACCCTGTGAAATGTATTATGTTCTAAATTCATGCTAATGAAGAAAAAATTGTAATGACTTAATATCCTTGGAACCCAACTTTAAGAATGTTTCCAAACAATCAGGACTTATTGTCTTAATATTGCTTCCCTAAAGGACTTTCTCTAATGTTATTTTTGGTTTTCTCCCTGAGGGTCTCTGATTTCTCTAATTCTTGTCCTGGAATCACCCCATAGTTAGAGAAGCAGTTATGATCATTAATTAAATTCAGTTTTATAAGATGTTGCCATTAGCTACAGGATCTAAAATTATAACCTAAATTTTTATTGAATATGTTCAAAAAGGGCTGGGAAAATATTTCAGGGAACAAATGAAAACAAGCAGAAACTATAACCTAAATTTTTATTTAATATGTTCAAAAAGGGCTGGGAAAATATCTCAGGGAACAAATGAAAACAAGCAGAAGGAAATTATTTTGTGCTATAAAAACCCCTAATTTTTGTTTGTTTAGTCGTTAACTTGTGTCTGATACTTATGCAACTGCATGAACTCTAGCTCGTCAGACTCCTCTGTCCATGGAATTTCCTGCAAGAATACTGGAGTGGAGTGGAGTGCCATTTCCTTTTCCAGGGAATCTTTCTAACACAGGGGTAAAAACTTTGTCTCCTGCATTGGCAGGCAGGTTCTTTACCACAGAGTCACCAGGAAAGCCCACATTGTTTTGTTACATAAGATTTTTTTTTAACTTCTTGCAAAGATGGTTTTAAGATTTAGCTATTCAGTATAAGCTGAAGATAAAAAAGGGTCCTCTATAAAAGTTTATGGTTATCAAGTATGTGTCATTTTAGTGAATGACATGAAGTGTGTAAAGAAAAAAATAATCCTTTTATGACCACTCATGTGATTTTTAAAACCAGGGCTCACCTATAGGGAAGGGTGATTTGCTGTTTTCTTTCTATGGAAAACTTGAGAAGGGAGTATCCAAGAACATAATTCCCTGACTTAAATCCAGGTTTATTAGCCACAAACTTTGATCAAATAGAAAAATACATGATAAAATGATAAAATCTGAATGATAAAATCTCCATTCTTAACTCTCTAATACTGTCTTCATCTTAGCAGAGTGAATAGTCCCTGCCTCATTCGATGAAGGTCCCTCCCTGTGTTAGTCACTCAATCATGTCTGACTCTATGCCACTCCAAGGACTGTAGCCCATCAGGCTCCTTTGTCCATGGAATTCTCCAGGCAAGAATACTGGAGTGGATACCCATTCCCTTCTCCAGGGAATCTTCCCAACTGAAGGATCAAACTTGGGTCTCCTGCATTGCAGCCAGATTCTTTACCATCTGAGCCAACAGGGAAGCCAGTTCTATGAAGTCAGAATTACCCTAATACCAAAACAAAGACATTACAAAATACTACATAACTATATCTCACATGAACATTGATATAAAAATTCCCAATGAAACATTAACAAATAAAATTTGACAATGTATACAAAAATTATGCACAATACTCAAGTAGATTTGTCCCAGATATTGCTGTTTTGGGTCAGCATTTTAAAACCAATTCATGTAATCTACTACATCAAAAGGCTAGTGAAGAAAATTACATAACCATATCAATAGATATAGAAAAATCATTTGAAAAAATCTAATACCCATTCATAATAAAAACTCTGCAAACTAGTAATAGAGAGGAATTTCCTCAACTTGATAAAGATCCTCTACAAAATACTTAAAGATAACATCACATGGAATGGTAAGAAATTTGTAATTTCCCCACTAGGATTTAGAACAAGGCAAGTGTGTCCTTTGTCACCAATGCTTTTCAACATTGTATTAATACTCCTTGAAAATGCAATAAGATAGAAAAAGGAAATAGAATGTATGTAGACTGGGAAGAAGAAATTCTCTTTGTTATCAGATAACCTGCTTGAATACATAGAAAACCCTAAAGAATGAACAAAATGGCTACTCAAAATAATGAGTAATTACACCACAACTGAAGGATATAAGGTTGATATACAACATATTGATCATTTTCCTATGTATGAGCAATGGGCAAGTGGGATTTGATATTAAAATGTAATACTATTTATATGAGAACCCCAAATATGAAACACTTAGGTATGAGTATAATTAAACATATTTAAGATCTATAGGAGGAAAATTACAAAATTCTAAAGAAATATATCAAAAAATCAATAAATGGAGAGATATTCAATTTTCACAAATAGAAAGACTTGAGATGTAAATTTTACCTACACAAAATCTATAGATTCAATGCAATAACCCAAAATTTGGTTAGGTTATTTTGTGGATACTGATGTACTACTTCTAAGCTTCTAAACCATACTGATGTACTACTTCTAAACTTCCAAACTTTCCTGAGAAATCTGTATACAGGTCAAGGAGCAACAGTTAGAACTGGACATGGAACAATGAGCTGGTTCCAAATTGGGAAAGGAGTACATCAAGGCTGTATATTGTCACCCTGCATATGTAACTTGCATGCAGATTACATCATGCAAAATGCTGGACTGGATTAAGCACAAGCTGAAATCAAGAGTGCCAGGAGAAATATCAATAACCTCAGATACATAGATGATACCACCTTTATGGCAGAAAGTGAAGAGGAACTAAAGAACCTCTTGATGAAAGAAAAAGGAGAGTGAAAAATTTGGCTTAAAACAACATTCAAAAAACTAAGATCATGGCATCTAGTCCCATCACTTCATGGCAAATAGATGGGGAAACAATGGAAACAGTGAGAGACTTTATTTTGTTGAACTCCAAAATCACTGCAGATGGTGACTGCAGGTATGAAATGAAGACTCTTGCTTCTTCGAAGGAAAGCTATGACCAACCTAGACAGTATTTTAAAAAGCAGATACATCACTTTGCATCAAAGGTCCTTACAATCAAAGCTATCATATTTCTGGTAGTCATGTTATAGAATATTAGTCTTAGTTACTGATTTGTAATTGATCACTTTTTCCTAATTACTCAATGGTTAATGATCATTTTGTTCTTTGGCCCTGAAGGCCACAAGAGTGATAGTTCAACTCCCCGCATATTCTTTCATTCATGGCTGAAAGTATAATAAAGCTGGCTTGGACTCAGTTTGGCACCTTCATCTTGGAGCGATGTTGGTCCTGATCCTCACTTTTCTCTGAATTCTTGGGTCTGTTTCTCATTCTCTCACAGTATCATGCTTTCAGAAACCCTGTTTGTCAAGCTGGTCTCAATGTACACTTTTCAAAATATAATTGAAAAATAACAATGTAGTGAGGGGCAATATTTTTATTAAATAGTAAATGATATTGTACTTTTAAGCCAGTTTTTAGAAACAATCACAAGAAAAAGATATATTTGAAAATAAACATAGCACGTTTGACAAAATAAACTATCTGGTCCAGGTTATGATATCATTTTTCTGGAAAGTGACTATAAATTTTGTTAATCTATACAATGCAAATATGCACTTAAATCTCCATTAGGTCAAGTTATTGATACTTTTTACCATAAATATTTCTGCTCTTTGTAATATTTTGATCTTGTTCCCATTGAAAAAAGAGGGAGTATCTAACTCAAAAATTTTTGTCTCTGTTCTATTTTTTTCTCTTTTAGCTCAGTAAATGTAGCTTCAAAAGTTACATTTTCTTGCTAGCTCAGGTGTAGCATAGAGATTTTGTAGGTTACCTTGCCTTCCTCTAGTCCACTGCTGCCACAGAAGTCACATCCTTCTGTCATTCACCAGCTGACCAGTGTCTTCTCCAAGTCTTTCTCCAGTCCTACTTTCTTTCTTTTTTTTTTTTTTTTAATTATAATTGTATTTATTTATTTATTTTTGGCTGTGCTGAGTCTTTGTTGCTATGTGGAGACTGGGGACTATGCTGCAATGCTCAGGTTTCTCAGTGCATGGCTTCTCTTGTTGTGGAGCACAGGCTCTAGGATGCACGGGCTTCAATAGTTGCAGCTCCAGGCTCTAGAGCACAGGCTCACTGGTTATGGTGCAGGGGCTTAGTTGCCTCATGGCATGTGGTATCTACCTGGATCAGAGATCAAACCTAAGCCCATGTCTCCTTCATTGGCGGACAGATTCTTTACTCTTGAGCCACCAAGGAAGCCCCCGCCCTACTTTCTTAAACAGCCTTCTCCCTTATCAGGTCCCACCTCTCTGCCTATTTTACCACTCCCTCTAAGCCACAATCTTCATATTTCATAAACATGAAATTCAAAAGATGTATCTGTCTGTGATTTTGCTTCTTCTGTCAACCTTAAGATGGTACATTGAATACGGTATAAAAAAATCAAAGTGAATTTATTTACTTTATTGTTCTTTCAAAATAGGTCTGCTGCTAGCAGGTCTCTGGGTATGCATACAAACTTCATATAGCTATAAAAGGAAAGAAACAAATGCCAGGCACATAGCACCAAGCTGAGAAACCAAATGTTAAGCAGAGATAATGAAGGGGCTGAGCTTGTAAGTTATCTGTGAGACCCAGTACTAACTGCTATTTGGAATATCCAACATTCTAATGAGTATGGAGCACTGTAGGCTTCCCAAGCAATAGAGAAGATTGGCATCAGGGTCCATGTTGTAGTCATACTATGGCTAATAATTTAAGGATGAGATAATAGAAGGAAAAAACATTTCATAGTCTCCATCAAACAAAGGAACAGAGTGGTAATACTTCAATGCTTTCCCCCTTTAAGGCAAATAGATTAATAATATAATAACAATTTGAATAAAATGTAGTAAATGCAAAAGTTAGTCAAGGCAAGGATGATGCTCTTGTTAATTGTGATCTAAGTTCACCAATGGACCAAATCCTCCTGTATACCCTGTAAAATAGTTCAGAGAAGTCCTGTTTCAGGATTAAAGAGCTTGTGTGCATTGCTCCAAGTAAAACCTCCAACACTTGGAGTCAAAGTTCAATTTGCTGCATCTGAGCAATTTTTGGTGACTTACCAAGAAATTTCCAATGTGGACCAGTTTGCCATTAATTTTGAAACTGTAGGTCCCATCTTGGGGAACACCACCCTCTGGGTCAGCTACTATGTGTCCTGTGACATCAGGAATTACAGATTAAGTGCTAATGCCCCTTCCCTTCCACCAGTTGTAATTGATAGGGAAAGGAAAAAGGAAAGAGTCAGAATTTCTTGCTGTTCCATGGTCCTCAAGCCTGTCACAACTTCTATATTCATTCCTGGCAAAAAGGTTTAAAAATGAGTTTTCCAGTTATTTACCTGAAATTTCTTCCTTGTTCACAAGATAGGCTCTCATCCCCATCCCTGTGTCTCTAAATGCTTTTATAAGATTTGTGATCATTTTGGCATTTTGAAATCAATTTTCCTAAATCAGAATTCAAGTGCCTTATAAATTCGCCTGCAATTTTATTTGTAGATAGACAGGGACATTTTATTTTATTAAAATGTTAATGGTTGTTTAGGGATTTAAAGTAATGGGCTAGGCTGACAATACACCATTATGTACTAAGCATCAGAAAAATGTCTATAAAAAATTTGCTGTATTCTTTCTCTATGGTTTTCTTTTTTATATTCAGTTAATCCTAAATGCAAAGGCCTTTAAAAAACAAAGTATTCAAAATTAATTTTTCTTTGGCTAACTCCATGGTAGCTGACAGTTAAATATTTCAAATTAGTTCACCCTGAACGATTTATATCTTTACAACAAAACATCCAAAACTCAGTTGTATGAATTTTCCTAAGACACAATTTCTTACTAGCAGCTGAGCCTTTGCTATCTTTCCAAAGTGCTGTGCTATGCTGTACTAAGTTGCTTCAGTCCTTTGCCACTATGTGCGCCCCTATGAACTGTAGCTTGCCAGGCTACTCCTCAATCCATGGGTTCTCCAGACAAGAATACTGGAGTGAGTGGCTGTGCCCTCCTCCAGGGGATCTTCTGGACCCAGGGATCAAACCCACATCTCTTATTTCTCTTGTTTTGGCAGGCAGGTTCTTTACCACTAGCACCACCTGGGAAGCCCCACCTTTTCATGGTGAACAGGTCTAAAAGTCAATTCAGCAAACTTTTGTAGAGGACTTCCTAAACGTCCCTGTGGCTCAGACGGTAAAGAGTCTACGTGCAATGCGGGAGACTAGCTTCGATCCCTAGGTCAGGAAGATCCGCTGGAGAAGGAAACGGCAACCGGCTCCAATAGTCTTGCCTGGAAAATCCCATGGGTGGAGGAGCCTGGCGGGCTACAGTCCATGGAGTCCCAAAGAGTTGGACATGACTGAACAACTTCAGGTTTCTAAACTTAAGTCAACAGTGAGCATTATGGGAATCAAAGATAAAAAGTAAATGATGAAGCCTGCCTTCAAGAAATATGCACTGTTCTGTGTGATACAGTACAGAATGAGGTAGGCAGAATAGTTAAAGCATAAACAATAGTGCTCTGAAAAACAAGAGGGAATAATCAGTGAGAAAAGAGAGCTCGACTGAATAAATGCTAATTGTCCTGGACTCTAAACAATGAATTGAAATTAAGTAAGCAAAGAAGAGAATAATTCATTACAGACACAAGTTTATATGAAGATAAGAAAGTAATCCATTATGGGCAAAATAAGATAAAAGCTAGTTTTATGATGTACATGGCTTTACTCCCACTATCAAGCATTATTAGGAGTCTAACATAGATTAGAAACTACCATCTTTTTAGAAACTCCCAACTTTTTCTTTAAAGCACATTTTACACTGTAACATACTTGATAACTTACATGTTAATATTCATCATCTAATTTTCAGTAACAGAATTGCTAGCCATGTACATTTACACACTCCACACAAATGCTTTCTATTCTTGTTTGACTTAGTACTTTAAAAACTACATTTCCATTCACCCTTGTAATTAGGTATGTCCATGTGAATGAATTCTAGTCATAGCCACTGTTGGAAAAAAAAAGGAGACCCAGGGAAGTATTTTTGTGGGGCCATTATCTATTTAATGGAGAAGGAAATGGAAACCCACTCCAGTGTTCTTGCCTGGAGAATCCTGTGGACAGAGGAGCCTGGTGGGTTGCTGTCCATGGGGTCACATGGAGTCAGACACGACTGAAGCAACTTAGCATGCATGCATGCATTGGACATGACTAAAGCGACTTAGCAGCAGCAGTATCTATTTAAACAATTTGACTAAAAGTGTGTTATTGAACTTTTTGGCAACAGGTTGGCCACCAGGATACAGGTGTCATGAAAATCACTGTTAAACCTAAGTGAAAATGGGAAAGGAAAACCCACAACATTATCATCATTGGGCATGTAGATTCAGGGAAGTCTACCACGACTGGCCATCTGATCTACAAATGTGGTGGGATCGACAAGAGAACAATTGAAAAGTTCAAGAAGGAGGCTGCCAAGATGGGAAAGGGTTCCTTCAAGTATGCCTGGGTCTTGGACAAACTGAAAGCTGAATGTGAGCATGGTATCACCATTGATATCTCCCTGTAGAAACTGGAGGACAGCAAGTACTATGTTGCTATCACTGATGCCCTAGGACATAGAGACTTCATCAAAAATGTGATTACAGGGACATCCCAGGCTGACTGTGCTGTCCTGATTGTTGCTGCTGGTGTTGGTACATTTGAAGCCGAAATCTCCAAGAAATGGCAGACCTGTGAGCATGCCCTTCTGGTTTACACTCTGGGTGTGAAACAGCTAATTGTTGGAGTTAGCGAAATGGATTCCACCAAGCTACTCTACAGCCAGAAGAGATATGAAGAAATTGTTAAGGAAGTCAGCACCTACATTAAGAAAATTGACTACAACCCCAACACAGTAGCATTTATGCCAATTTCTGGCTGGAATGGTGACAACAGGCTGGAGCCAAGTGCTAACATGCCATGGTTCAAGGGATGGAAAGTCACCCATAAGGATGGCAATGCCAGTGGAATCATTCTGTTTGAAGCTCTGGGTTGCATCCTGCCACCAACTCGCCCAACTGACAAACCCTTGTGTTTGCCACTCCAGGATGTCTATAAAATTGGTGGTATTGGTAGTGTCCCTGTGGGTCGAGTGGAGATTGGTTTTCTCAAACCTGGCCTGGTGGTCCTCTTTGCTCCAGTCCATGTAACAACTGGAACTCCATAGAAACGCACCATAAAGCATTGAGTAAAGCGCTTCCTGGGGGCAATCTGGGCTTCGATGTCAAGAATGTGTTTGTCAAAGATGTTTGTCATGGCAATGTGGCTGGTGACAGCAAAAATGACCCACCAATGGAAGCAGCTGGCTTCACAACTCAGGTGGTTATTTTGAACCATCCATGCCAAATCAGTGCTGGATATACACCTGTGCTAGACTGTCTCAGCTCACATTGCTTGCAAGTTTGCTGAGCTGAAGGAGAAGATTTATCATCATTCTGGCAAAAAGCTGAAAGATAGCTCTAAATTCTTGAAATCTGGTGATGCTGCCATCACTGATATGGTTCTTGGCAAGCTCATGTGTGTCAAAAGCTTCTCTGACTGTCCTCCTCTGGGCCGTTTTGCTATGTGTGACATGAGACAGTCTCTGTGGGTGTCATCAAAGCAGTGGACAAGAAGGCAGCTGGAGCTGGCATGGTCACCAAGTCTGCCCAGAAAGCTAAGAAGGCTAAATGAATATTATCCCCAATACCTGCCACCCCAGTCTTAATCAGTGGTGGAAGAATTGTTTCAGAACTATTTGTTTCAATTGGCCAGTTAAGTTTAATAGTAAAAGACTGGCTAATGATCACAGTGCATCATAAAACCTTCAGAAGGAAAGGAGAATGTTTAGTGGACCATATGTTTTGTGTGTGGCAGTTTAAGTTATTAGTTTTTAAAATCAGTACTTTTTAATGAACAGTTGACCAAAAATCTGTCACAGAATTTGAGTCGCATTAAAAAAAAAAAGTTTAATGAGAAAAAGAAAAAGTGTGTTATTGAATCCATGGGCCTACGTGAGATATAATTTATCAGTGAAAATTTAGAATAATAAGTAGAGCATAGTTACTTCTGAGTTGGTTTATTGTCCAATAAGTATATGGAAAGAATCTCTACAGGGTCCAGGTACCATCTCCTCTTGCTCAGATTAAGAGGCCCCTCTGGGCTCTTTATTGTCAAATGTGACATTCCTGGCTAATTTCTTATCTCATATTGTGAGAAAAAAAGTAGCAGCAGTATGATTATTAATGATTCCATGTCTTTATAGAACCTATTTGTATTTAAACCATATATATTCCTCTTACATCTACTTTTTCTAACTCCATTTTTTTAACGCGTATTTCATCTTTACTCCAGTTCAGTTCAGTTGCTCAGCCATGTCCGACTATTTGCGACCTCACGGACTGTAGCACACCAGGCTTGCCTGCCCATCACCAACTCCCAGAGTTTGCTCAAACCCATGTCCATCGAGTCAGTGATGCCATCCAACCGTCTCATCTTCAGTCGTCCCCTTCTCCTCTTGCCTTCAATCTTTCTCAGAAACAGGGTCTTTTCCAAGGAGTCAGTTCTTTGCATCAGGAGGCCAAACACTGGAGCTTCAGCTTTAGCATTGGTCTTTACTCATGACACTGCATTATCCATCATACTGTTAGAGACTATGGCCATGGTAAGTCACTTCAGTCATGTCCAACTCTTTGTGACCCCATGGACTGTAGCCTTCCAGGATCCTCTGTCCATGGACATTCTCCAAGCAAGAATAATGGTGTGGGTTGTCATGCCCTCCTCCAAGGGATCTTCCCAAACCAGTCATTGAACTCATGTCTCTTGCAGCTTCTGCATTGGCAGCAGGTTCTTGACCGCTTGCATCACCTGGGAAGCCCTGTTAGAGACTACCAGCTTTCAATGACTTTCTCAGAAATTTTTATTGTGTCTCATTGGTGATGACAACAAATGTAAGCATTATCCAGGGAATGTAGACTAGTATGAAGATAATTCATTTTCTGATCATTTTAAAGTTACACTTTGGAAAAGATAATAGTACATCTTCTAACCGTAACTTCTCTTAAACCCTTTAAATCATAATCACTATATATTCCTGGAGTATGATCTCTTAGAATGTTTAGTGCATCACTGGCTTCCATGTACTATCACCAGTGGAGAGGATGGATAAGGGACCAATGGGTGGAGCAAGAAAAGAAGCTACGTCTATCTGAGAAATGTCCATCTGTCCTCTGGCAGGGCTTAAGACTGACTTGGATGAGCATAGTGCCACAATATCTATTGGAGGCAAGAAGACAACAATCATACAACCTTTGTCATTGTGGAACAAAAATCTCAAAGTCATTTGAAAGACATAGGTGTAGGCGATCCTAAGGGATAGCCTGACATGTGGTACTAGGTGCCATCAGAATGGGGCTTACAGAATAAAAGACACTTTCTTCCACTACTTACCACCTGTGGATGCTGCAGACAAGCAGCATCAGCACCATAGTCACAATGTGGACCAGTGACAGCTGATGCATGGGCTCATACATGTGGTTCAAGCCCAACTGTTGGTGCTAGTTTTAGGTGGTCTAGATCTCTAACTCAGCATAGGTCTAATCTGAGTGACATTCACCCAGCATCAGTAAGCCAACTAATTTAGTCACCTTAATTTTAGGCAGTCCTACAAAGAAATACTACAAGAGCTAGTGGGAGTGATTTGCTCATCAGGCTGCCTTCCTGAAACTAAAACCTGGGCACTAGATTCAGAATTATCTCATAGACTTAAGTCCTGGAGCTTTATGCAACATCTAGTTTTCCTTGCACATGAGGGAGAGGGTCACAGGATGACCCAAGGTGAGAACTGGAGATGAAAGTTCACAGAGGACCTAGTCTAGGTATACTTAGATATCAAAGTCTAAATATGTCTGTCTACTTAGGCAGGACTTCTGGCCAGTTCCATGCCAGTCCCAGGCAACCAGAGGCCTTGGATAATTATAAAGAAGGCACCCTAAAGCATGGGCCCCATGGGGTGCAGGGCTTGAGACAGAAGCCCTACATGCTCATGTCTAAGGACAATACTTGTTTTAGCCAATGGAATAGAAGCAGAAGTAAAGAATACTGCTTCTGATTTTAGCATATAAAGATATACAAGATTTCACATTTATTTATTTTCCTTTGCCTACTGGATACTGTATCCCAGCAATATCTTACATGTTGAATGGATGTGTTCAGCAAAGTAGCCCTACCTCCACCTTGAACCCAGAGTAACTCTTTTGACAATTTATCAATATGAGAAATAATTTTCTATTTTGTTTGAGTCATTATATATTTGGGGGTTTGTTAGCTACTCTAGCTAATACAATTACTCCTTAAAGTGAAAACTCAAGAAGGGTTGGGACTTTTGTTACTTCGTTCCTGTTTTATTTCTAGTGTCTGGAAAAATGTCAGACATGGTAGTGATCTGTAATGATTGGTATTAGGCATAGTCTTCTATAAATGATTCACCTGAGAAAATAAATCAAATATCTAGTGGAATATAGTTCTAGGAGCTAAGTGATAGGAATGGGGCTACATGAAGAAACAGGAGGAAGCTCCAAATTATTGTGTACTTGGATGTTTAGTGCTTATTCTAAAATCATCAGTTAAGAAGCTTTAAGCTACAGGTGACTTTCAGAACAAAGTTGAGAAATATATTAATGTGCCTTAATCCATGGTCACAGGAACTCTGGTGAACTGAGCTTACCAATGAAAGGCCTCAATGATTAGAACTGAGGGGGAAGTAAAGTCAAGAGCTGGTGCAGGTAGTTTGTAAGTATTGTATCACAACCTGAAGCACCATAAGTGTTCCTATAAAATGCATGCATTTCCAGGATGCCTGGGTCTCACTAAATGAATAATCTGAAATTTTATTTAAAGGAAACTATATTGGATTACCATTATGGACAAGCTTTGTAGATTATTCAGCTCAGTTCAGCTCAGTTGCTCAGTCATGTCCAACTCTCTGTGACTGCACAGACTGCAGCACACCAGGCTTCCCTGTCCATCGGCAACTCCTGGAGCCCACTCAAACACATGTATATTGCTTCAATGATACCATCCAACTCATCCCTTCTCCTCTCTCCTTCAATCTTTCCCAGCATCAGAATCTTTTCAGATGAGTTGGTTCTTCTCATCAGGTGGCCAAAGTACTAGAGTTTCAGCTTCAGCATCAGTCCTTCCAATTAATATTCAGGACTGATTTCCTTTAGGATGGACTAGTTGGATCTCCTTGCAGTCCAAGGGACTCTCAAGAGTCTTCTCCAAAATCACAGTTCAAAACCATGAATTCTTCAGTACTCAGCTTTCTTTATAGTCCAAATCTCGCATCCATAGGTGACTACTGAAAACACATTCGTGTTTTTTTTTTTCTTTTGTATACCTAACACCACCAAATAATTTATTTGAAATCAGAATTCAAAGAACACCTGACAGCTGTGAAATGTATGTTTATTCTGTTACTTCTGGCCAGCTGTACAACTAATCTAGGACAAATTACCAGATCAATTTTACATTACTTCTTCAGGACTGTGGCTTATCAACAACTTCGAACTTGGGGTCTTCAAATGCGAAGTTAGGGAATGTATTCATGTCTGCTTTACCATACATTTGCTTAAGCTTAAAAAGTTCCCGGTCTCGGTCTTGCTGATACTCTGGGCCAGCATCAACATGTCCTCCAGATGTCTGTCGCTTAGTTCTATATTCTCTAATCTTGTCCGCAAAGAGTTTCTGCACAGGACCGAGCTCCTTGTTAAATGCCACTGCTGTAACACCAATGCTCCTCCTCAAAGAGACCGAGATTGCAGACTGAATGACAGAGGACAACCTGAAGAATCTCTGAAGAATCATGGTCCTTGCACTCAGTGCAGAGCCGCCAGCCACGGCCGCCGCCACCCCCCGGTTCTAACACATTCGTTTTGACTAGACGGACCTTTTTGGTAAAGCAGTCTCTGCTTTTAAAAAGCATATTAAATATGCTGTCTAGGTTGGTCATAACTTTTCATGCAAAGATGGGCTCAATAAAAGACAGAAATGATATGTACCTAAGAGAAAGAGAAGGTATTAAGAAGAGGTGGCAAGAATACACAGAAGAACTGTACAAAAAAGATCTTCATGATCCAGATAATCACGATGATATGATCACTCACCTAGAGCCAGACATCCTGGAATGTGAAGTCAAGTGCGCCTTAGGAAGCCTGACTATGAACAAAGTTAGTGGATGTGATGGAATTCCAGTTGAGCCTTTTCAAATCCTAAAAGATGATGCTGTGAAAGTGTTGCACTCAATATGCCAGCAAATTTGGAAAACTCAGCAGTGGCCACAGGTTTGGAAAAGTCTGTTTTCATTCTAATCCCAAAGAAAGGTAATGCAGAAGAATGCTCAAACTACCACACAATTGCACTCATCTCATACACTAGCAAAGAAATGCTCAAAATTCTCCAAGCCAGGCTTCAACAATACGTGAACCGTGAACTTCCAGATGTTCAAGCTGGTGTTAGAAAAGGCAGAGGAAACAGAGATCAAATTGCCAACACCTGCTGGATCATTGAAAAAGCAAGAGAGTTTCAGAAAAACATCTATTTCTGCTTTATTGACTATGCCAAAGCCTTTGACTGGGTGGATCACTATAAACTGTGGAAAATTCTTCAAGAGATGGGAATAGCAGACCACCTGAGCTGCCTCTTGAGAAACCTGTGTTCAGGTCAGGAAACAACGATTAGAACTGAACATGGAACAACAGACTGGTTCCAAATAGGAAAGGAGTATGTCAAGGCTGTATATTGTCACCCTGCTTATTTAACTTATATGCAGAGTACATCATGAGAAACGCTAGGCTGGAAGAAGCACAAGCTGGAATCAAGATTTCTGGGAGAGATATCAGTAAGCTCAGATGTGCAGATAACACCACCCTCATGGTAGAAAGTGAAGAAGAACTAAAGAGCCTCTTGATGAAAGTGAAAGAGGAGAGCGTAAATGTTGGCTTAAAGCTCAGCATTCAGAATACAAACAGCGTGGCATCCAGTCCCATCACTTCATGGCAAATAGATGGGGAAACAGTAGCAGACTTTATTTTGTGGGGCTCCAAAATCACTGCAGATGGTGATTGCAGCCATGAAATTGAAAGACCCCTATCCTTGGAAGAAAAGTTATGACCAACTTCATCAGCATAATAGCAGAGAGATTACTTTGCCAACAAAGGTTTGTCTAGTCAAGGCTATGGTTTTTCTAGTAGTCATGTACGGATGTGAAATTTGGGCCATAAAGAAAGCTGAGTGCCAAAGAGTTGACACTTTTGAACTGTGGTGTTGGAGTAGACTCTTGAGAGTCCCTTGGACTGCAAGGGAGATCCAACCAGTCCATCCTAAAGGAAATCAGTCCTGAATATTCTTTGGAAGGACTGATGCTGAAGCTGAACTGACTCATCTGAAAAGACCCTGATGCTGAGAAAGATTGAAGATGAGAGGAGAAGGGGCAACAGAGGATGAGATGGTTGGATGGCATCACTGACTCAGTGGACACGAGTTTGAGCAAAATTGGGAATTGGTGATGGACAAGGAGGCCTGGTGTGCTGCAGTCCATAGGGTCACAAAGAGTTGTACACAACTGAGTGACTGAACTGAACTGAAGACTGAATAGGTGTATTGAAACCTAAAATTAAAACAAAACCAAGAAAAATAGAAAACTAGAAGTAATTAGTAATGTAGAGTTTTGTTCTAATGGGGTTAGGTCAGGCTGATCTCTCTTTGCTCAGTTTCCATTCTGTCCTCTGATTGGCCTGTCCCTATTCATCAGTCTTATGGGTTGAGTAATAGCTGGTACAATAGTGTAACCCAGAGTAGCCTGTGCTATCTCATTTCTAATAAATTCACTCCCAAGTGTGTAAAGGTTTAGAACATCAATAATGAACAAGAGGTGGGAATGGTCATAGGTAAAGGAAAATAAATTTCCAATAGATTGGTAGTAGGTTAAAATTTTTCCTCATAATCTACATGTTAAATATGAAAATTAAAGTCTAGAAAAGTAGAATTAGCTTTTAATAGTAGAACAGCATGGCAGTAATGAGTTTAAACTCTGAAGCCAGCTTTCCAGGTTTAAATTTCAGCTTTACTACCTACTAGTTGTGCATCTTTGGACAAACTGCTTAATCTCTCTGTGCTTCATTTTCCTGATATTTAGAATTAAGACAGTAATACTACCTATTTTATGGAGACTGAATGAAATAATATTTAGAAAGTTCCTGGCCTAAAGCATATACTATGCAAGTCAGTAAGTCAGTAAGTAAGTAAGTGTTAGTCACTTAGTCATGCCCGACTCTTTGCTACCCCATTGACTGTAGGCCACCAGGCTCCTCTGTCCATGAGATTTTCCAAGCAAGGATACTGGAGAGGGTTGTCATATCTTTCTCCAGGGGATCTTCCCAACCCAGGGATTGAACCCAGGTCTATCTGCACTGCAGGCAGATTCTTTACCGACTGAGCTACAAGGGGTGCCCCATGTACTATGTAAGGGCTCTATAAAATAAACTGCTGTGTTTAAAATTATTTCTAAAGTCCATTTAATGATTCACTCAATATGTATGTGTGTGCTTTTCAGACTACTTTTGTCTATTACCTTATGGTTAACTGAATATCACACCTGAGAATAAGAAAGCTCCCTTTACAGCAAGGAACTAGTCTGGTATTTAAGGCTGCTAGATCAAGATGTTTTCAATCCTGCAAATGATCCAGAACACCAAAAACACCAACCAAGGCCACTCTAAAACATTAATGAAATGACACATGAAGAGACCACTCTGTGATTTTATTTAAACACCTCCAATCCCCTCCTACACACAATACTCTCCACTTCCAAGTATGATGAGAGCCCAGCCAGAACTTTTATTGTGGTTATTGTTCATATGCTAAGTTGTGTTTGACTCTTTGCAACCCCATGGACTGCAGATGCAAGGTTTCCCTGTCCTTCACTATCTCCTGAAGTTTGCTCAAATTCATGTCCATTGAGTCAATGATGCCATCCAACCATCTCATCCTCTCCAGCCCTCTACTCCTTTTGCCTTCAATCTTTTCCAGAATTAGGGTCTTTCCCAATGAGTTGGCCCTTTGCATCAGGTGGCCAAAGTATTAGAGCTTCAGCTTCAGCATCAGTTCTTCCAATGAATATTCCGCGTTGATTTCCTTCAGGATTGATTGGTTTGATTTCCTTGCAGTCCAAGGGAGTCTCAAGAGTCTTCTTTAGCACCATATTTTACGTATTACAACTTTAGCCTCATTCAAGTATTCCTTCCTCTTCAGTTAAGTCACTCAGTTATGTCTGACTACACGCCAGGCTTCCCTGTCCATCACCAACTCCTGGAGCTGACTGAAACTTGAAAGGTTGTTGACAAAATCACAACAAAGATGCAGGGAATCTTGGCCTCAAGAAGAGAAAAATTCAATCCGAGGCCAGAGACAAGGTTTGATCACTCAGAGTTTTTGTGTAATAAAGTTTTATTAAAGTATAGATGAGATAGAAAAAGCTTTTGACACAGACATCAGAAGGGGGCAGAAAGAGTACCCCCCTGCTAGTTTCTGGCTGGATGTTACATAGTCGCTAGCAATTTAATGAAAGAAAGGAATTTCTCAAAACTCAGAATGGCACGAAGCCACTCATACATAAGATGTATTTTGGAATAATCTTGGCACCAAACGAGTCATCCTGGGCCATAAAACGATTGACTTGAATTTTGTAGAAGGGCAGTTTACCTACAGATAGTTTCATTTACATAGATTAGCAGAATAATGTCTGAATATAACATACTGGTTTGTCAAGCCATTTGGCAGAACCAAATCAAAGACAGAGTTTGGGGCAAATGCATAGTACATTAACACAGCTGAAGACAAGAGTCAGACATGACTGAGCGACTGAACTGAACTGAATTTCAGGTTAGGCCAGATGTCATTATGGCAACACAGTGTTTTTAGAGAAACCTCTTTTTAATTTGCATAGAGAAGGAAAAAATATCGCTAGTTTGTTTCCTCCTGCTGCTTAAGAGAGAGATAAGAATGTCTGACACTTGCAGCCTATTTTCTCTGTTTGGAAACCCCTGGCCTTCCTGCCTGTTACCCTTTCAAACTCATGTCCATCAAGTCTATTTTGCCATCCAACCATCTCATCCTCTGTCGTCCCCTTCTCCTGCCTTCAGTCTTTCCCAGCATCAGGGTCTTTTCCAAGGAGTCAGTTCTTTGCATCAGGTGGCCAAAGTATTGGAGTTCAGCTTCAGCATCAGTCCTTCCAAAGATTATTCAGGACTGATTTCCTTTAGGATGGACTGGTTGGATCTCCTTGCAGTCCAAGGGACTCTCAAGAGTCTTCTCCAACACCACAGTTCAAAAGCATCAATTCTTCAGCGCTTAGCCTTCTTTATAGTCCAACTCTCACATCCATACATGACTACTGGAAAAACCATAGCTTTGACTAAATGGACCTTTGTTGGTGAAGTAATGTCTCTCTTTCTTAATATGCTGTCTAGGTTGGTCATAACTTTTCCTTCAAGGAGCAAGCATCTTTTAATTTCACAGCTGTAGTCACCATTTGCAGTGATTGTGGAGCCCCCCAAAATAGTCTCTCACTGTTTCCATTGTTTCCCCATCTATTTGCCATGAAGTTATGGGACCAGATGCTGTTACCTTAGTTTTCTGAATGTTGAGTTTTAAGCCAACTTTTTCACTCCCTTCTTTCATTTCATCTTTACTCTTAGTCAAGATTAATTAGATATGCAACCATAGAATTACCCCTGATTCCTAACATCATTCACTCCAAAGTAAACTGTTGCTTCTTCAAAGATCAGCCCCCTCCCAAGTCATTATTTAACAAAAGCACAAATCCTGTGGTAAGCCCTCTCAGAAACCCTCTTACTGATACCTCATGGTACCCCATGGTATGTGATCTGCCTCACTGGAACCTGTTCAGCTATAGGTCAATTGATGGTTATCTTTGGCTGGAGAGCACTCAGACACTATTTCCTATGTTGGTATTTTTATTCATGTAGAATATCTGTGGTTTTAATATTGACACAATTTAGTCTTGGCTATTTGGAGACTTTGAAAGTGATAAGTCTCGAATCACTTCAATTTTTATAACAGTAAAATGAATGGACAAAAGAATCTGTAGTGGAATCCAATTCCCTAAGCTAGAAGCAGGTTTTTATGCACATTTTGCTTGTAATATTATTGTCATTCATATTGCACTTCTGTTCCAAGTAAGAGAGATTTTTCATTGTATGATTTGGTGGGCTTGTTTTTTCTGAGGTGTTTTTCCCCTTTTGTTCCCTCAGATTTATGAGCCTGGCATGCTTTTCTGTCTGCTGCTGAAAAGACTATTGTGCACATGTACACACAGTCTCAGCAAATCATTTATTTCAGACCTCCAAGAACATTCTTTTTGCACCTACAAAAACAGGAATTTTTTCATTTCAGTCATCTGTCCCAATATTAGTAGTGATTCTATAATGTCAGTATTCATTTTCAATTAAAAAAAAGAAAGTTATAGTTGAGGGAACTTTGACACAGATGAAGCCAATGGTGGTGAAAATAGTCTTGGATTTTGTGCCATCATCACAAAAATTTTAGTCAGGGATAAACTTAATTTTTAAATACTTAATTTTTCTTTTGTCTCTGTTTCTTTCATCCTAACCTCAAATGTCATGAAAATAAATCTATTTCAGTTTTAGCAACAATATAGTGGAATGGGAGATAATAATTCTATTAATTCAGAGAACAACATATTTTAGTTAAAAAGAATAATCCTTTGTCTTGACCTATCTGAATGGTTATCTGTATTACCTTGTTGAGAAGTATAATTTTTGACAGAATTATATTATTATTTTCTGCATTTTACTTTTATGACTTTAACAATTGTCCCTGAGAATTTATAAGTTTCTATTGCCTATTAATCTATTCCTTTTTATCTATAACAAAATTGTCTGATCTTGTCACATTACATACATGTAATTACATATATTGTCACATTATTATGTTATAGGGCTAGATGAGACTATGAAAATGTGTGTAATTCATCCTCTTAGGTACAGAGCAAGCTTTGCTATAACTAGCCTTAAAAATAGCCTTTCCTTAAAATTCCCCAAAGAAGATGATTCTTCAACCTTTCATTCTGAAAAGAAAACTGTCTTTTAAAGAAATGACCAGAGAGACCTTGACCATACCCATAAGAACTTGACAAAGGTACACATTTATCATTTGCTTTTGAAGGTCTCATACTATACCTTGTGATACTGGCATTTCATAGAGTCAATGGATATTATGCTTTCTTTTTCCCCTGTCCTGGTTATCCCTTTGTCTACTTTAACATCAACTATACATACTGGGATTAAATGCCTGGATAGTTGAACAGGAAAAGATGAATCTCATTTTAGTTCCACCGTTGGCAGCAGAAATATTCCCAAACCATTCTTATTGCAGACCTTATGAAAACCAGCTGCAGGTCTCATACAAGGGCAAAAATTAGCATGCATTCTGAAGGATTTCTATGCATATTTTTATTAGCTAAAATAGGACAGTTTTCTTTCTGTAACATATAATCAAAACTTCTCAGGAATCATTTTGTCAACATTTGTGAATAAAGATAGTATTACTCATCAAGAAATTTTGTTAGTGAACATGGGAAAATCACATAGTCACTCTCTTGTTTGTATTTTTCCATCTCAAAATTGAGATAAAATATTTACTTCTATTAAACTCATATAAAACATATATTGGCGTTGAGTTAAATACTCCCATTCTATAAAGTTTTAAAGAATAATTCAACATTTTTGGGGGGAAAAAAGGAAAAAATACTATCAGCATGTAACAAATGAGGAAATATTTTACTCTTATATTTTCCAAAAGCCAAGGTAGTACTTTCCATAAACATTATGGAAATCAAAATACACTGGCATTGATGAATTGAAATGTAGTTTCCATAGTCATATTAGTAGGAAGTCATTTATCTATTTGACATTTAATATGCTTCCCAAGTGGTGCTAATGATAAAGAATCCTCCTGCCAATTTGGAGACACAAGAGACGTGGGTTCTGTCCCTGGGTCAGGAAGATCCCTTGGAACAGGAAATGGCAAGCCACTCCAGCATTCTTGCCTGGAGAATTCCATGGACAGAGGAGCCTATTAGGCTACAGTCCAAGAGGTTGCAAACAGTCGGACATAACTGAAGCAACTGGGCAGGATAACACATGCCTTATCTCATGAGTCCTTGTTTCTCTGTTTTTCACATTTTTGTTGTTATTGTTTTGGCATTGGTCAACAGCACAGCTTCTAATATACCATTGTCTAAAGACAAACATTACTTATCTGTAGCTTGTCCTTTTTGAGCGTGGAGTCTTGGTAAAGATGTGTTTATTTATAGTGAGCAAAATTCACACTTAATGCTCAGATATGTCGTCTGAATAGTTATTGTTGTCATTTGGTCATTCAGTGCTGTCTGACTCTTAGCAAATCCATGGACTGTAGCCTGCCAGGCTCCTCTGTCCATGGGATTTTGCAGGCAAGAATACTGGAGTGGGAAGCTATTTTTCTCTCCAGGAGAACTTCCCAACCCAAGGATTGAACCTGCAGCCCCTGCATTGGCATGTGGATTCTTTATTGCTGAGCCACATAGTAGGGATGCATAATTAAAATTTTAAAAATAAAATTGCTCCTGAAAAATCTCAGGTTTATCATTACTTAAAGGAGAAGAGGTAAAGGTCATATAGATAAGCTAAGTCATACAATTATATGAATATATGACACATGTCGTGTTGGTGTTATATTCACATTTAAGTTAGCCAGGAATTGACTTCTTATATTTCCCTAAGCCATTTATGGACTTTCAGAATTGAGAGTACTATTAACAACCTCTGGATGATCCCTTTATTTTATAGAGTAGGAAGTTAAGACTCAGAAAGTCAGGCAAGGAATAGAAACTGGATTTCTTTTGATCCCATCTCTGTTCTTTTCAGCATCAAGCCCCTTTTCTCTATTTCCCCTCAGGTTTATGGATTTCCACTGCATTCCTCATTTCAAATAGATGATTCATATGTGATCCTATTTTACTTTTACAACTGCTGTACCTTTAGGAACCAGAAGTTCTAAGGGAGGATATCACAGAGTTGCTTCAGGAGCAGCATTTCCACTCCCTCCACCATCCCTTTCAATGTTCAGATGAAGAGGAGTTTCTCATTTTTATCATATGATCTGGGACTATGGCCTTTCCATCCACAAGTCAATCTTTTGCTTACGTATCCTACAGAGACCTACATGACTAGAATTTAGACCTCTTTCCATGCAGGAACTGCCTCCAACAAGAAGTCTGGCCTTAATTTCAAAAGATTATAATAAAATGCATATGAAATAGATGACCAATAGGGACCTACTAAATAGCTCAGGGAACTCATCTCAGTATTCTTTAAGGATTTGTGTGGGAAAAAAATTTTTTTTTTTTTTTTTAAAAAAAAGGATATTTGTATAACTGATTCACTTTGCTCTATACCTGAAACTATCACAAATTTATAAATCATCTATACTCCAGTAAATTTTTAAAAAATGTATGTCAAGGAATATCTAGATGGCTCCCTTGAAGTTTAACTTGCCTTCTCTCTCATCCTATGTCTTATACATGAAAATAATGAAGGTGTTTGATCTCTATGCATCTAAACATGTGGATAACTGGTGTTTGATCTCTATGCATTGACCTAAAGTATAGTGCTAAATAGATCTCAAGTTTAGCCCATAGAGACCAGCATTAACCTCATTGTCCACTAATGAGGTAATTATTCAATCTATTTGTAAATCTCAGTCATTCCTCACTATTTGTTTACCTTTGTCTATGCATAACTTTTGTTTACTCCAAAAGTAAATTAAAGATGGTTGAATCTTTGTTGTTTTTCCTCTCATTGAGATACAGAGTTCCTCCCTGTGCCTGTACTAGCTTTGGTTATTTTTGACTAATAAAAACCAGTGGAAATGATATTCTGGGACTTGTGTGGCTAATTCATTAGCAGTTTTGCAACTTCCACCCAGGTCCATTGGAATGCTTGCTTTAGGTCTGACTGTAATTAGATCACTAGACAGTGAGGAAGCCTACATGGAGATGCTGCATGGACAACAGAAAAGCCCAGAGAAAAAGAAGCAGGCTTTGGCTTTTCTATCCATTCTAGTCTAGGGACTAAAATAATGAGTAAAAACTTTCCCTTGAATATATCAGGCCCCAGCAAAGATGATATGAAGAAACGTAGGATCTATATGGCAGCCAGAACCAAGAACCAAGATGTATATCTAGTTTAACCATCCCAGCCATATCCTGTCAATTGAGCTACTCCACCTGAGTCCCAATGCTTATGGTATAAAGACAAGCTGTCCCCACTATGTGCTGCCCAAATTCCTGAACCGCAAACTTGTGGATACAATAATAAGGCTGCTGTTCTATGTCATTAATTATTGGGTGGCTTGTTATTCAGCAATAGATTGCCAGAAAATGAATTGATTCTAAAACTTGTTCCAGTTGAACAGAAACCTAAAACATGTAGCATGGGATTTGGGACCAGGGAGAGGATATAAACAAAATGTGAAGAGGGGGAGGTTAATGACAACATGCGTGAGCAGAAATGGTCCTTGGTGCCTCGCTCTAACTTTGAGAGCATAATGCTTGTTGCTTTGAAATCTAGTAATTTCTCTCTGGCCAAGCTAACCTGGAACAGCACAGGAAAAAAATTCTGGGAAATGTTACTTTTGCTTAACTAAACTGATTCAATAGCATCATACCATGTTGGACATGACTATTGAAAAGCTTGGCCACAGTCATGGCTGATCTCTTACAATCACTTACTTCCAAACTATATCACAGTGCTGATTTCTGGCCTATTTGTTTCCACAGTTCCTCCATTTTAGGTCTTCTCTAGAATGACCAACCTCAGCTTGCAAAATAATTGGATGAACTATAAGTTCTTCTAAATAAAATCCTCTGATTCTTGCATTAAATGCTCTGCAGATTAAAATCTATAGTCATCATCTCCTATGAATGTATTCACAATTTGGCTCTAGCCATCTTATAGGTTTCCTATGCCTGGAAGTTCATGCTCCTTGTGTTTTTTGAACAATTTAAGCATTTTATGCTTTTATATTTATCTCCCTTTTAAATTCCTGCTTATTGTTTTAGAGCAAACTCAAATATCACCTTTATTCTTCCTAACCAACTCCACCGCATTCTTCACCAGTCAATTAAAACTATTCCTTCTATGGATATTCTGATGTACTGATTTAAATATTACTATAGTTTTTCTTAATTGCAGTATACTCTTTGGACACTAACCTTATAATCCCCAGAAGCCTTTGAAATCTTTAAAGACATGGACAATTTAACTTATTCCTTTCCATGTCTGCAGCATTTACAAAGGTTCTGAGAGTTTCCAAGCACTTAATATATGTTTGATGGAAAAAACAAACAAATTGCTATAGGCAGTAAAACTATAGCTAAAGAAACTTGATAAATCTTTTTTGTGTGTGACTTTTGTGTAATCACTACATGGTCTGAAAAAATAGCTATACAAGAGTTTAACAATTTATAATGCTAAATATCTGTATGACGCTGTGTTAGAAGTATAAAAATGCAAATTTTAGGTAAATATAGTCTTGGACATATAACATTTAATACTTCTGCGTTAAATACAATACTGAACAGTTAAAATTGTATGCTATTTGGATCTTTCTACAAATGAGTCAATTCACTTTGATAAGCCCAAAATAATCAGTCAGTTGTCCAATATTTATATTCTTGAGGACTGATTCTCCAAATTACTAAAATTTTCCCATATCCTTTACAGTAAAAGTTACATGTTGGAATTCTCAGAACTGTAGTGTTTACTCTTATTATTTTTGAAATCTTTGCAGCAAATACTTTCCGCAAATCATTATGTTTAAAAAAAGCATATCTCATAATTCTCTTTGCCAGATATGGAATGCTGCCTATCGAGGAAGATTTCCATATGCATATCTCATTTTGGTCTTTAGTTCCTCCTGATTTTATAAAAATAGAAATGTTTGATATAAGATCTAAACTATATGATATACTAAAATGTATTGGTTGAATATGATGATTTATCTGTGTCTATGCTTGTGTAATGTGTACCTGGAGGGAGGGTTTCCCTGGTGGCTCAGACAGTAAAGAATCTGCCTGCAATGCGGGAGACCTGGGTTTGATCCCTGAGTTGGGAAGATCCTCTGGAGAAGACTCACTCTAGTATTCTTGCCTGGGCAGAAAAGCCTGACAGGCTATAGTCCATGTGGTCGTGGGGTCGCAAAGGGCTTCCTTCATAGCTCAGTTGATAAAGAATCCACCTGCAATGTGGGAGATGTGGGTTAGGAAGATCCCTTACAGAAGGAAAAGGCTACCCACTCCAGTATTCTGGCCTAGAGAATTCCGTGGACTGTATAGTCCTTTGGGTCACAAAGAGTAGGACACAGCTGAACAATTTTCACTTTCACTTTCATACGTGAAGGGAGAAGAGTATTCACTTGACTTAGAATTTGCATGATACATATAAAAATCACACAGATTCACATGTATAGCCTTAGGCATTAATTATATGTAGTTAGCAATTCTGTAGCAATTACACTAATATTTATCTGACAGTACCTAACAGTCCTCTTAAATTATTCTCATAAAAATAAACCACTCACTTATGCCACTGTATTGGAGGATCTGCTTTATTTACTTTGTTACCAAATGATTTTGCTATATTAATGATTTTTATTAATGTAATTGTTACAAATAAATACTTTCTTGATTCAGACTCAAATTACCACCAAACTGTTCCTCAAAGATTCAACAAGCCTTTAGATATTTCCTTCCTCTCTAGAATGCAAACTAAAAGCAGAGGATTTCAGTCTATGCTGTGCTTGCTGTGCTCAGTCACTCAGTTGTGTCCAACTCTGTGACCCCATGGACTCTAGCCTGCCAGGCTTCTCTGTCCATGGGGATTCTCCAGGCAAAAATACTGGAGTGGGTTGCCATGCCCTCCTCCAGGGGATCTTCCCAACTCAGGGACTGAACCCAGGTCTCCTGCAGTGCAGGTGGATTTGTAACCATCTGAGCCTCCAGGGGAAGCCCACGAATACTGGAGTGAGTAGCCTATTCCTTCTCCAGGGGATCTCTGTACCCAGGAATTGAACCAGGCTCTCCTGCATGGCAGGTTGATTCTTAACCAGCTGTGCTACCAGGGAAGCCTCATTTCAGTCTATAAATGACCTTAAATACCTCAAACACGTATTACCATTAAAATAGTTTTTCACTACCCTTGAAAAGTTATACCTAGATTATGCTGGAACACCCAGTGACAGTGAAACAGCAGCTTCTCATTCTATCTACTCTTTTTGGGCAACATTCACTATTAAAATATTTTTAATTCAAATTTCTCCTCTGTTTCTTAGTGGTTTCTACCACTAGCATGTAGAACAAATATAATCTTCCACAGAAAAGCTCTTAAATAATATCCTGACAGCTATTCTGGATCCCAAAATATTATCTGTGGAAGAACATTTGGCGTTATTAAGTCTGCCAGAAAGTTTTAATATACTGAGTACCTACTCGGTGCCAAGGATTGTGCCAGACATGTGAAAGACAACCTTAAACTAAGCAGATCTGGCCTTGGGCTCATGAATACACCATCTAGTAGAGGAGGTAGATAATAACTCATAAAAAAGTAAGATGAACTTTTTAAAAAAAAAATTTTAACTCTCCTCTCACTTCTCTGAACATGCTCATCTTCCACTATATTCCATTTTGTTATTTCCAAACAGATGCAATTATTCCAAACATGGTCTGATTGGTAATGACTTTAAGCATTACTCTCATTGCCTCAGTTTCCTTAATGATAAAACAGGTAATTGGAATATCTATATCTTTAATTAAGAGTTTTAAATAATATAAAATATATAAAGTATTTAGTATAGTGCTTGTCATGTGGAATGTACTTTATAGATGTCAGCAAGTATTACTGCATGCAGCAAAATCATAACTATCTTCCTTCTTTTTCCTACATGGAATCTTATTCACATTAGTTTTCATGGTGAATATATTATATTACTATTAGGACTTTTCCATGCATTTTGCTTCTTAACTATGACTGAATCATCATGTAAGTCTTAGATGTGTTACTTTTCAAATGTTGCTTTTGATTATGTAAAATTTTATCTTTATAGAAAAGATGCACTATTTCAGATGCAGTCTAAAGCTCTTGATACTCATTGTGTTACACAGTGTTATTTCCTTCCCACCCATTTTTAACATACTGCACTTAATTAACATGCCTGTTATTTTAAACAATGGACTGTACAGGTCCAAAGCTAAAAATCTTGTGGTAATTCACTGAGCTAGCTGGGAGATAGATATTTTGGAGGGAGTTATATATTTTAGTTCTTCTAGAGCTGAAACTTAATATATAATATTGATAAGAAGAAGAAGATTAAGCCCTAAAGTTTCCTTTGTAAACACAAGTATATTGTAACTTCTTCCTAAGTCCCACTCTAATTAGTTAGAAATGCTGCTATAGCTACAATGAACCTTGTTTGGCTCTGTGAATGAGGGCTAAAATGAAATTTGTTATACAGATACAGACTATCAAATCAACAAGATCACCAATTTACAGACCAGAGGGACAACTCCTAAGTAGTCATAATCATATCCATTACAGCCATAATATTTATGATTGGTTAACTGAGACTTACCAAGGTGATTACAAAAAAAAAAAAAAAAGTAGAAAGGAAGAAGGAAAAGGTAGACTTAAACAAAGCAGCAGATGCCTCTACTGTGGCTGCCAAGAGACACAAGTCCTTTTCATGCAGACCATCTGAAATTTACTGTAAAACTTTGGTTGGCTGAAAGCTATCCACACCTACCAGACGTGCTGTTAAGGGAGATGTGCCATCTCTTTTACATAAATGATACAATGCCCAGAATAAGTCATCTGTGGGATAATGGCATCACTTTTGATATCCCTGCAAATGGTATCAAATAAGTGGCATACAGATTCATTTTACTTGTAAATGCATGCTTGTCTAGCACCCACTCACACACTGATATCTGTTTAAAGGGTTATATCTCTTTATGCTCTCCTTAAGTACTGCATAGACATTTAATACCATCTGCAGGGAGCAGACAAGACTAGAATCATCACCATTTCACACATTTATGAATAGCTGTCCGTTTAAACCCTTGGGAGAGTGTCTCCTTTGTGCTACCTTGTAGGCACTTGATTATACTGCAAGCTGGTAAAAATTATAGCTGCTAATTCAAAATCCGTTCAAGCCCCCTAATTATTTAAATGTGTTATTATTTTTAAAAATATTTACTGCAGGTTTTCTGAGTGGCTCATGAATTCTGACAGAGGGAGAAAAGAGAGTGTTATCTGGGGTCTTTCAACTATTCTTAAAGGATTTATTCACTGTTTTTCTGGACAAGAGCCCATTTTAAATGCTTTATTGCCATTAAGAGTAGCTACAGATTACAGATTTCTAAAGATGGCAGTTTACAGGGTATACGGTAGGCCAGCAAAGTGATGATATATTCTTTTGATTCCTCTATGGCTATCCAGTTGAGATTATTTAATCTCCTGAAGACTCAGCAGTGGTGTGTGTGCGTGTGTGTGTGTGTGTGTGTGTGTATGTATTGGGGGTAGGGAGTGGTGAAAGCTTAGCACATTCTCTCTTCTTAACACCTACAACATTTAACATCCTCTCTTTGACCTTCACTACTGACTCAGTTCAATTCATCATCCATTTAGTACCTTGCTCATTCCAGAATACTACCAGTTGGTCTCCTGGCCTCCAATCTAGTCTAATCAGTTCTGAAGAAAATAAAGGCAAGTCTGACAGGAATAGAGCCTTTGAGGTAGGCAAGACTGGGTTCTGAGCAAGGCACCAAAATTCAGAGAATATTGGATTCCAAGTTCAAAGAGAACCAAACAAAGAAGGCCAATGGCAACAACACTGGAGAAAACAAACTTGTCAGATCTGAGCAGAAATGTTCAGAAATGTACAGTTTATTGTTACAATAGCTTATTTTTAAAAATACAAAAAGTCAGAATGCATACATTTTCACTGCACCAATTCAGTTTTACTCAAAAGCTGAATATCACAGCTCCCTTCTAAATATTCATCCACAAGAGGATGATATATTATATATATATAATACACACACACACACACACACACACACACATGCATATAGAGAGAGAGTCTTAAAGAAAGTGTCCCATATTGTCTTTGTTTGTTTGGGCTACTACAACAAAATAAGATAGGCTAAATGGCTTATAAACAACAGAAATTTATTTCTTATAGTTTGGGAGTCTAAATGTCCAAAATCAGGTGACTTCTGATATTCTCTGGTGGTGAAGGGGCTAGGGAGCTCTGTGAGATCTCTATTATAAGGTCACTAATCTCATTCATGAGGGCTCCACCCTCACAACTTAGTCACCTTCCAAAAACTCTCCTTGCTGATACTGTCACATTGGTTGTTAGGATTTCAACATATTAATTTTGAGGGAGCACAAACATTCAGACCACAGCACAGATATATTACACATTCAATAAATTTTTTGAATAGCAGCTATGAAGAAGGAAAAAAAGAGTAATTTATTCAATTTCTTCACTTACAAAAGTAAAAAGTCAAAGTAGAAAATTTCTTAAATCTTTAATTTTAATAATCTATAATTGTATAATCGAAGGAAAAATAGCAAATATTAATTTCATAATTTTTGGGTCAGAATTTTTCATTCTTTCTCTAAATGGTTCTGTTTCCAATTTAACTAGCATTAGAGTTTATTTTTTACTTTCTAGTTTATGACTTCTGAAATTGAGACTATAAACTGGCCCCTTCTTTAATAGTGTTGAATATTCCAGGAAAACAAAAAAGCAGGAAGAGGGACAAGGTATTCTTCTTTGGACATTGGACTTATTTGAGAAATGTTTAAGCTAGAGTTCAAGATTTTATTTTAATAAAAAAATTGCCTAGATTCCATCCATAACTATTCCTAGTTAAAGAGCTGGTAGTTACTTTAAAAGTAGAAAGGTAAAAAAGAAAAATCAGGAAATATGTTTAGTCCTTGAATCCCTACTTAATTATTTTATTTCCAACACTGTACTTACCAAACCTATAGGTTTAAGAAGGGAGGCTAGACATGATAATGGAAATAATAATTGAACTTTGGTGAGAAATGGACCTTGTAACTTCCAAGACTCTGAAATTCCTAATTTTAATAACTGTTGATGAAGCGTACCCTTTTCAATATCCTTATAGTTTATAGTAAATATCAATTGATGCTGAGCTCACATGCATTAGAGCTGTTGATTAGACAGCTAAGCAGGGAAATACAGTACATGCTTCTGGGATGGGAGCTGGGAGGGTGGGGAGAATGGTGCTCTGTGAATTATGACGGCTTGGTGAACACACAGTAAAATTTCCAGTATTATTTTCAACCGTAACCAAAAGAAGAAAAAGTGGAAATTTATTTTTTTCCTTGTGATGAGAACTCAGGATTTATTTTCTTGACAACATTCATATGTAACATATAACAATGTTAATTATGGCTTCCCAGGTGGCCCAGTGGTAAAGAATCCGCTTACCAGTGCAGGAGATACAAGAGACAAGGATTTGATCACTGGGCAGGAATATCTCCTGAAGAAGGAAATGACAACCTGCTCCAGTATTCTTGCCTGGAAAAATTCCATAGATTTCCTTGAGGAGTCTTGCAGGCTGCAGTCCATGGGATCATAAAGAGTAGGGCACAACTGAGCACATAGCACACACACACAATGTTAATTATATTTTTAGTGTTGTACATTGCATCCCTGGTACTGGTGTATGTTATAAATAGAAGTTTGTACCTTTCAGCTGCCTTCATCCAATCCCACTATCCCAAAACTGGTAACCACAAACCTAATCTTTTTTTTCTATGATTCCTTGTTTGTTTTTGAAGTATAATTTACCTATAACTCTATGTTAGTTCCAATTGCATAACACAGTGATTTGATACTATACATTTCAAAATGATCACCACAATAAGTGAAGTGACCATCTGTCACCATACAAAGATATTGCATAATTATTGACTATTCTCCCCACTGTACATTTCATGCCCATTACTCATTTATTTTGCGACTGGAAACTTATAGCTTTTAATCTCTCTCAATAGTTTCTCTCCTCCCCTTGCCATCTCTCCTCTGGCAACCACATGATTGTTCTCTAGTTATGATTTTGTTTTGTTATGTCTATTCATTGGTCAGTGTTATTGAAGGCTCTGCTTGTATAATATGAAATGTACTTATTACTGGGAAAATTTGGTAACTTTTAAGCTTTTCAAATCCATTTCAGCTAGGTTACTCACAGTTCTGTCATATTCTCCAATTCTCTGTGCCATGCTATATTAGCAAAATGAATTTAATTTGATTTTCTTGATAGCTATTTTACAGATAATACTAAACTGTCTTGCATAAAAAATTTGAGTGAGTTACTATCAGTATCAGAATTCAGTGGTTAATTGAATCCAGAGATTTAATCTGAGTTATTTTGAAAAATAAACCACTAATTGTGTTTATGATGTGACCCAGGAAATGATCAGCAACTATGATTGGAAACACACATAGAATTCTGGAGAGGAATCAAAGTTGTGTATCATGTTTTGCACTATAGTTCTTAGTGACAAGGTATCTCCATTGATAATATAAAGTAATAATGGTCAAAGGAATAAAAGCAATGAAACTGAATTGTTCACCTTCGCTGCTTTGAACTGGGACTTCTCTGTAGCTCAGATAGTAAAGAATCTGCCTGCAATGCAGGAGACATGGATTTAATACCTGAGTCGGGAAGATCCTCAGGAGAAGGGAGTGGCAACCCACTCCAGTATTCTGGCTTGGAGAATCCCATGGACAGAGGAGACTGGTGAGCTACAGTCTGTGGGTTCACAAAGAGTCAGACATGACTGAGCAACTAACACCATGATGACGACTTTGTAAATAGGCTATAAGTCTTGTATCATTATGTACATCAACAGTGAGGCCAAAGGTGTTTAACTTTACAGTTAAACATAGATTCAGGATAACTTGATGAAATCTTGGAAACATGAAATGCATTAATTAATTTATTCTTTATCAACCATTCATTTATTCAACACATATTCATTGAGTGGCTACTGTGGCATGCAGGCCACTGTTCTAGACACAAATGATAGAGCAGTAACAAGTGAGTTTCCCGTCCTCTTGGAGTTCTCACTCTATCTGGGAGAAACAC
The DNA here is from genome assembly GCA_007570785.1 of Antilocapra americana. Lineage (NCBI taxonomy): Eukaryota > Metazoa > Chordata > Mammalia > Artiodactyla > Antilocapridae > Antilocapra > Antilocapra americana. Next base: position 14,442,716 of record ML664163.1, on the reverse strand, counting down.
AGAGTAAACAGATAATAAACATATGATATGCTGCATGGTGAAAACTATTCAGAAGAAAAACAAGACTGGATAAATATTAAGCCTTTAAGGGAAGGTTATTATTATAGGGAGACCCGTCTGATACTGTGGTGTTTCAGCAGATATCAGCAAACCACATGGATATTTGGGGGAAATCTCCCCTAGGTAGAGGGGAGAGTAAGGGTAATGGCCTTAGGAGAGGACCAGGCTTGTCATGTACAAGAGACAGCAGCAACGTTGGTGTGGATGGAGGAGGGAGGAGAGGGCAAACTAATAGAATCTGAGGCCTGGAAGACATTGCTGAGAGCTGCTCATACACACAACACGCATCAGTCCTGTAGGGAGCATGGAAATACAGCAAAGCTTGCATTCTGGAGGAAGCCCAAGACTAATTTACATAGAGAACAACATAACGCATAACATGACTAAATTATTAATTTTGTAGAGCAGATTTTATGATAGCAACTAATTGATCTAAAATTGCTTAAAATCTCCTAATGTTGTAAGACTGATGTTAACTTATAATTACCTTTAAACTATTTTTTTTTTGTAGTGCATGAAACACCCTGCAAAATAATTTGAAATGCATAGGTAGAGTTTTTAAAAGTAGACCTAATTACATTCTGTAAAATAAAGGATGACAAACTTAAAATATGTATGACCCACATTTCTCAAATATTTATTATGTTCTGGTTTATGGGCATTTGAAGAAAAAACAATAATCAGGAGTCAGGTTGGTTGATTTAAAACAAGCTATTTTTTTCTTTCAGTATTGTTATTCTGGTATACTAAAGAAATATGTTAAGCATTGACATTCATTAATGTTAATTGAATCTAGATTCCATAAGTTATTTATTAAGGTCCCTTGGAATATACTGGATACAAGAGACAAATATTAATGTGATTATTATAGCATTTTATAGATGAACAACTGGAAGTATAACTTTATTGTAGGCTGTATCTTGGTTTGTAAGACTCTTGTCACATATTTGCAATACTTTTTGAGAATTAACCATGTGACCAGGAACTGGGAATACACTGGTGAATAAACAGATACATTTTTTGCAGTAAGGCAACTTACAACTATCAAAGAAGACATAATATACATAATTTAAAGGGTGCCATGTGCATAAAAAAGTACCCAATAGATTATACCAGTGAAAGTGTTAACATGGACCAAGGTTAGTGCACAGGAAACTTCTGCAAGAGGTGACGATTTAAGATGTATCTGGAGAATAAGTAGTTTTAGCTAAGTGAATAAGGAGATGGCTATAACGGAGAGTATTATAGGTAGAAAGAAGAGAGAATATTCTGATACCAAAATCATTATGCCAGAAAACTTGAAGGAAAAAAGTATAAATGGAACATAAAAAGCAAAGAGTGGTGTAAAATTAGAGATATGGGCAGATGTCAGATGAATATATTTATATACTGTATTTTATTCAGAATTTCAATAGGTAGACATTAGAAGATATTATGTAAAAAAGTAAAAGGAAGCTTATCATGACGTTAATGATAAAGCTAAACAAATTTAAAATAGGCTAATAATAAAACTATATGTGTTAGCTGTTCAGTCATGTCCAACTGTTTGTGATCCCATGGACTATACTCCACAAGGCTCATCTGTCCATGGGGTACTCCAGGCAAGAATGCTGGAGTGGGGAGCCATTTCCTTCTCCAGGGGATCTCCTCAACCCAGTGATCAAAGCCAATACAACTCTCATTTCAGTTCAGTTCAGTTTCCTGTCCATCACCAACTCCCGGAGTCCATACAAACCCATGTGCATTGAGTTGGTGATGCCATCCAACCATCTCATCCTCTGTCATCCCCTTCTCCTCCTGCTCTCAATCCTTCCCAGCATCAGGGTCTTTTCAAATGAGTCAGCTCTTTGCATCAGGTGGCCAAAGTATTGGAGTTTCAGCTTCAACATCAGTCCTTCCAATGAACACCCAGGACTGATCTCCTTTAGAATGGACTGGTTGGATCTCCTTGCAGTCCAAGGGACTCGCCAGAGTCTTCTCCAACACCACAGTTCAAAAGCATCGATTCTTCAGTGCTCAGCTTTCTTTATAGTCCAACTCTAACATCCATACATGACCACTGGAAAAACCATAACCTTGACTAGACGGACCTTTGTTGGCAAAGTAATGTCTCTGCTTTTAAATATGCTATCTAGTTGGTCATAACTTTCCTTCCATGGAGTAAGCGTCTTTTAATTTCTTGGCTGCCATCACCATCTGCAGTGATTTTGGAGCCCAGAAAAATAAAGTTTGACACTGTTTCCACTGTTTCCCCATCTATTTGCCATGGAGTGATGGGACTGGATGCCATGATCTTGGTTTTCTGAATGTTGAGCTTTAATCCAACTTTTGCACTCTCCTCTTTCACTTTCATCAACAGGCTCTTTAGTTCTTCTTCACTTTCTGCCATAAGGGTGGTGTCATCTGCATATCTGAGGTTATTGATATTTCTCCCTGCAATCTTGATTCCAGCTTGTGCTTCCTCTAGCTCAGCATTTCTCATGATGTACTCTGCATAGAAGTAAATAAGCAGGGTGACAATATACAGCCTTGATGTACTCTTTTTCCTATTTGGAACCAGGGTGTTGTTCCATGTCCAGTTCTAACTGTTGCTTCATGACCTGCATACAGGTTTCTCAAGAGGCAGCTCAAGTAGTCTGGTATTCCCATCTCTTTCAGAATTTTCCACAGTTTATTGTGATCCACACAATCAAAGGCTTTGGCATAGTCAATAAAGCAGAAATAGATGTTTTTCTGGAACTTTCTTGCTTTTTCAATGATCCAGCGGATATTGGCAATTTGATCTCTGGTTCCTCTACCTTTTCTAAAACCAGCTTGAACATCTGGACGTTCACGGTTCATGTATTGCTGAAGCCTGGCTTGGAGAATTTTGAGCATTACTTTACTAGTGGGTGAGGTAAATTTACCCATATCTTTACTAGAGTTCATTTCATCATAAGCAGTATAATATCAGGAATATAAACTTTATTTACAAATGTATTTCAATTCCTTACACAGAACCTGCAAAATAATTGAGACGAATAAATATTTATGGAAATGAACTAGTGAGACCATATAGGCAAAACACTTATAGCATTAAGGGTATGTGTTTTAAATTGAGTTAACAACTTTATAATTTCACTTAAAGAACAATACGCCTGTCTTTAGGAAAGATAATAAAGGAGAAGAATAAAACTAACATTTGAGATATTTTTAAATTCCTGTCTGAGATTGTCCTCTTTAATTCCAGTCAAATCAAAGTCATATATTTTTTATACAATTTTATTAAAGAGCACTCACATGACAAATAAAAAGAAGTTTAGAATATCTTTGCACTAAATCCCAATTTAGTTTTATAGAAATATCTAGTTGGTGTGTCATATTAGTGCAAAAATAAGATGAAAGATAATTACATAAAAATCAGGGATAATTTCCTAACTTTTACCAATAGATTAATAGCTTGATTTTTAAACTATATCAGTGGTGTTCAGCTCTGTGACCCCATGGACTGTAAGTAGCCCACCAGATTCCTCTATCCATGGAATTATCCAGGCAAGAATACTGGAGTGTGTTGCTGTTTCCTACTCCAGGGAATCTTCTTGACCCAGAGCTCAAACCTGGGTCTCCTGCATTGTAAGGGGCTTCTTTACCATCTGAGCCACAAGGAAAATCCCAGAATGAGATCTATTAAGCGCATTTCTCCAGAGAAATAGAACCAACAAGAGTGGTATATATGTGTATATACAAGGAAATTTTTCATGAGTAATTTGTTCATGTGATTATGGAGGCTGACAAGTTCCAATCTGTAGTGTGGGCTGGAAGCCTGAACACCCAGGAGACTTGATGATGCAGTTCTAGTCTGAGGGAAGTCAACTGGAGCATTCCCTCATGCTCAGGGAGGCTAATCATTTGCTCTACTCAGATCTTCAACTGATTAGATGAGGCCCACTCACTTTATGGAAGGCAGTTCAAAAATTTATGAATTTAAAAATTAATCTCATTCAAAAACATCCTCCAGGGTGATACATAAAACTCACCACCACACTGGATAATATTCTATGTTCTGTAATCTTAACCGCAACCAAAACTGAATATGAAGAACAGTAAAGAGGAAATGTATTTGCAGTACTCCAAAAGACTCCATTATATGACTAAGGTATCCAAATCTTCCCTGATATATATCTTTTATATGAATAGCAGTTGTGAAACAGAATCTCTGGTTATGAATAGCTGGTATTTTCTGAAGGTCTTTGTTTTTTATTTTGATAAGAGAGTGGAGTGAATATTATGCTTCCTGGACCTCCTGCTCCACTTTAAGGATCAAGCATTAATTTTTCCAGCTGCTCAGAGCATTGCCTGCAGACAGCTTACTGCTGAGTCTCTCCCCAGAATTACTCTAGGCATTTAATAATATGCTTCGGCACTGCTGAGAAAGAAAGGGGATGATTTATATCTGGCAGCTACTTCAGATAGCATTTGGGAATGGTGAAAATTTATGTAGATAGCCTGCATATGTAGACCAATCTGATTGTATTTTCTCTGTTAAACACCAAATTTTGTTCTTACGGGAAATTTAAGTCATGTTATACTCAAGAATGATATTCCTTCACTGTTTTTACTCAGACAAGATCTTAATACTATTTAAGATACTCAACCACATGAAGTACATTAACCAAATGGTTTTAGGTATAATTTATATTTTATAATTATATAAAATATATTTAATGTTTTTTCTTTTTATTGGAATATAATTTACAATGTTGTGTTAGTTGCTGCTATAAATCTTTGTGAATCAGCCACATGTATACATATACCCCCTCCCTGTTGAGCCTTCCTCCCACTACCTGCCCCCTCATTCCACCCATCTATGTCATCACAGAGCACTGAGCTGAGCTACAGGTGCTAAATAGCAGCATCCTACTAGCTATCTATTTTACACATGGAAGTGTATATATGTCAATGCTATCATCTCAATTCATTCCACTCACTCCTTCCCCCTCAACAAGTCCATTCTCTCTGTCTGTATCTCTATTCCTGCCTTGCAGAGAGGTTCATCAGTACCATTTTCCTAGATTCTATATACATGTATTAATATATTTGTTTTTCTCCTTCTGACTTACTTCACACTGTATGACAGGCTCTAGGTTCATCCATATCACTTCAACTGACTCAATGTCATTCCCTTTATGGCTAATATCCCACTGTACACATGCACCATATCTTCTTTATCCATTCATCTGTTGATAGACATCTAGACAGCTTCTGGGATCTAGCTATTATAAATAGTGCAGTGAACATTGGCGTACATGTGTTATTTTGAGTAAAGAATTTAAATTGGCATACATCAGTTCTCAACAGAGTGATAGCAGAATATTCTTAATCATTTCAGTAACTGCTGGCCTGGCAAAATATAATAAAATTCATTCATTTTACACAGCGGTTGCATTACGTTTTTAGTAACTTCATGTACTATTTGAAGTCCTAAGTAATACTCATCAAGAAAACTATGTAACAAACTAAAGCAATTTAAATAATGAAAGCAAAACATGGCACTAAGCTCTTCACAGGGTGGTGACAGTATCATAAGTATTTTTATACAGATATTGGGGTATAGATAGAATTTTGAAATAGGCAAAAGCTCTCCTAAGTGACCTTCTTTCTCTTTCCTAAATCTTTATACCTCTTTTTGGTGTGGTATCTCCTAGTCAAACTACTTCTCTTTCACTAGTATATTCCATTATTTCAATTGACACTCCTCCCCATCTGATGATGCTTAAGAGAAAGTAATGAACAATTAGCATTAGGTCCATTCTCTCCTTTTACAAGGGCAGATGCTCCAGACAAATAACTAAGGAAGGAGCTACTTCAACCCCCCGCTGTAGACCCTCTAAAAACAGAGTACTCTGAAAATTAACCAGTGATAATTGTTAGCCAAAGAATCTTTGGATGTGTAATCTTTGTCACAGAATGTTCCTACTCTGTCTAAGATTGCTTATTTTAAACAAAGCTAGAAGTATGTGTTTATGGATCATGGCTTTATTGAAAGTGTCACAAAAGCTTTGAAACTATCTTAGTATTAGATAAGGATGCTTCATGCTGAAATGGCACGTTTTGTGTAAGTAGTATAGATTTGTAATTACTTAGGGTTGGAGTGCATTCTGATGAGGAGAGAAAGGGCCAGATTACCCTGATGGTACTAGACCTCTCCTTGATTTTTCTCTGCCCTGTAGTCCCTTGTGTCATTGAAGCATTAATAAAGTTGATACTGGGTAAGACTTCCACTTCTTGTATTTCTAATTTGCCAGTCTAGTCCTTTGTGCGACCTCAGCATTCTGAACAGAGTTTCCTTCCAGGATCCATGGCGAATCATCTCCAGGTTTGTCATATTGAATCAGAACAGATTGTTATAAAAACTGACTACATGCTAACATGATAAGATGGTTATTAATGCCTTGTTGTTGTTTAGTTGCTCAGTCATGTCTGACTCTTTCTGACCCCATGGACTGTAGCCCCCAGGGTCCTCTGTCCATGGAATTCTCCAGGCAAGAACACTGGAGAGGGCTGCCATTTCCTTCTCCATTAATGCATACACCATCAAATTAAAAACAGTACTGTAGTTAAAGATATGACTCTAATCTGAAAAAATTAGTGTCTTAGAAAACTCAAATATGTTACAAAGCAGATATCTGTCCACACTTAATATCACATATATTGGAATAATCTCTATGTATTTGCTTAAAAATTGAAGCATAATTCAAAGACACACAATATAATCTATCAGCGTTTCTCCTTTTTAAAAGAACATATTATCAACAGGATACAAAAACAGGAAAAATCTACATAGGAAAAGTTTTACCACACTGAGTAAAATTTTTTATCTTTAAATATGAATTTGAAATGAGTTTGACATTGGATGTGAGTTTGAGCAAATTCCGAGAGATAGTGAAGGACAGGGAAGCCTGGTGGCTACAGTCTGTGGGGTCACAATGACTTGGCAACTGAATACCAATTCTTAAACTATTTGATATAAATTTTTAAGAAGAGCTTAATAGAAATTTCATAAAATAGTATACATAAATAGGAGTCTTGACTATTGCTGATGCAGGTTTGAACAGATTTTTTAAAAAGATTAAAATACTTCTTTTTATGCCAAATTTAGAGATTTTTGTTCACTTGGAAATAGAAAGGTTGTATTGACAAAATGCAGTCAGATGTGCTTAATTATGAAGAGCTTTTTCCACTTTGAATTCAACATAAAAATGAAGGTTTGTGAAATGAACTATGTTTCATTCAGGCATTTCTTAATGAATTATAATATTTCAGGCAAATTCCTACAGAAGTAAATATGTTTTCTTTTTCTGCAGGTGTAAAAAATCTTCAAAGGAACACTATTTCCCAACAAACGAAACTATTTCCATCACCAACCAGCCTTGAAAATGTTACCCCTAGGAATAAAGAACTTTTCTATGGTTCTAAGGCTCTTGTTCAGGACACATTATGTCAAAGGTAGATTAAGATATAACATTTTCCCATCTATGAATTTCATATTTCACCACTTACGCTGATTCTCCTTTCTCTTTTCTAAGAAATGGAGATATTTCTTTTTAATGATGATGATGACTATAGCTTGTTATTATCCTCATGAGACTAAAAAGGTAATAACAGGAATACAACAGCTATCGTTTAGAAATTATGCTCAGAATGCCTCAGTATGAGCTCATAGAAGTAAATAAAGTGTAGCACTACTTGCTGCTGTAATTAATTAAGGAGTTAGCTTCAGTTTTGTGTATACTAAAACCATAGTCAACAGATTTCTTATTGCTTGAATTTATATGAACCATAAGTCAAATTATGTCCTTCAGTGTTTCTAGTGGTTATAAGTAATAAGAGTCTGAGTATTATGGCCTAGAAAATAAACGTTTATTCTGTCTGTGCATGATGCAAGAGTAACTTAGTAAAAATGGGAAACTATAGCTTTTTTTAATTCAAAACTGTTTACTTCTTTTAATTAGTATTGATATTTAATTTAATTTAAACAGAATTTAAATAGAAAGCATATCATATGTCCTTTGTGAAAATCAGTTTTCTAATACTATCATTTAATAATATTCATAAGAAGTTAGCAAAGTACAGAGATAAAACTTAAATCACAAATAATTTAAATATTTATGTATATGCTTATACCTAAAAGTAAACTTTAGGCACACATAGAAGTGCAAATAAAACTCCATAAAAAAAGAAAGGTGACAGGATTCTGAATGATGAATAGTTCAGCTTGTGAGATGTAGGAAAAAAGTTTGGGTGAATACCGAGGATTAGATATAGGTTTGCCCAAATCCTTTCTTTTTTTCCTTCAACTCTGTATTGAAATGTAAACTAGTTATAGAAAAGTACACTTTTCACAGATACATAGTCCAGTGGGTTTTTACAAACTAAACACACCCTTCTAACTCGCATTCAGATTGAGAAATCAAATATTAAGAGTAAACTAGCAATTCCCTCATGCTTTCTCTCAGTTTTTATCTCTTATTCCCATCAAGGGTAAGTAAACATTTTTCCTGACTGCTAACATCATGGATTAGTTTTTGTTTGTTTTTGTAATGTATATAATTAAAATCATACAATATGTACTCTAGTATCTGCTTTTTTTCCTCCTCAAATTAGACTTGTGAGATGAATCTGTATTTTTTAATATTCATTTATTTGTCTGCACTGGGTCTCAGTTGCAGCCTGCAGAAACTTCACTGTGTCATGAGGGATCTTTCCTTGCCCTGTACAGACTTGCTAGCTGTGACTCATGCTCAGCAGTTGTGGCACATGGGCTCCCTAGTGGTGTCATGAGGCCTCCAGAGCACAGGGACTTCAGTAATTGTAGCATCTGGGCTCTTTAGTTGTGGCACAAAAGCTCCAGAGTGCACAGGCTTAGTAGCCGTGGTGCATGGGCTTAGTTGCTCTGTGGCAAGTGGGATCTTAATTCCCCAATCCAGGATCAAACCCGCATGCCCTGAATTGCAAGGTGGATTTTTAATCACTGGATCACCAAGGAAGTCCCAGTCCATATTTTTGAGGTGTGGTAATAAAGGGCTAACTGCAATTAGCAATTATGCTAATTGCTGCATAATTTCTTTGTCTTGTTGTTGTGCAATCATTCAGTCATGCCCAACTCCTTGTGACCCCATGGACTGTAGGACGCCAGGCTTCCCTGTCCATCACCAACTCCCAAAGTGTATTCAAACCCTTGTCTATCTAGTCAGTGATGCCATTCAGCCATCTCATCCTCTGTCATCCCCTTCTCCTCCTGCCTTCAATCTTTCCCAGCATCGAGATCTTTTCCAGTGAGTCAGTTCTTCACTTCAGGTGGTCAAAGTACTGGAGTTTCAGCTTCAGCATCAGTCTTTCCAATGAATATTCAGGACTGATTTCCTTTAGGACTGACTGGTTTAATCTACTTGCTGTCCAAGGGACTCTCAAGAGTCTTCACCATCACAATTCAAAGGCATCAATTCTTCTGTGCTCAGCAGGAGATATAAGAGATATTGATTCTATCCCTGGGTTGGAAAGATACCCTGGAGGAGGAAACAGCAACCAACTCCAGTATTCTTGCCTGGAGAATCCCATGGACAGAAAAGTCTAGTAGGCTACAGTCCATAGAGTTGTAAAGGGTGAGACATAACTGAAGTGACTTAGTATGCATGCATGCACAGCCTTCTTCTTTTTAAAAAAAATAATTTATTTTAATTGGAGGCTATACTTTACAATATTGTGGTTTTTGCCATACACCGACATGAATCAGCCATGGGTGCACATGTGTCCTCAATCCCAAACCCCCTACCACCTCCCTCCCCACCCCATTCCCTCTGGTTTGTCCCAATGCACAGACTTTGAGTGCCCTGTTTCATGCATTGAACTTGGATTGCTGAACTATTTCACATATAGTAATATACATGTTTCGATGCTATTCTCTGAAAGCATCCCACCTTCACCTTCTTTCAGAGTCCAAAAGTCTGTTCAGTGTCTCTTTTGCTGTCTCACGTATAAGGTTGTCTTTACCATCTTTCTAAATTCCATATATATGTGTGTATGTGTGTGTGATGTGTGTGTGTGTGTGTGTGTGTTAATATATTGTATTGGTGTTTTTCTGTCTGACTTACTTTGCTCTGTATAATAGGCTCCAGTTCCAGCCACCTCATTAGAACTGATCTAAATACATTCGTTTTAGTAGCTGAGTAATATTCCATTGCATATTTTCCCCAACTTTCTTATCTATTCATCTCCTGATGGACATCTATGTTGCTTCCCTGTCCTAGCTATTGTAAACAGTGCTGCGATGAAAATTGAGGTAAATGTGTCTCTTTCAATTCTGGTTTTCTCAGTGTGTATGCCTGTGAGTGGGATTGCTGGGTCCTATGGCAGTTCTATTTTCAGTTTTTTAAGGAATCTCCACACTGTTTTCCATAGTGGCTGTACTAGTTTGCATTCCCACCAACAGTGTAAGAGGAGTCCCTTTACTCCACACCCTCTCTAGCTTTTATTGTTTGTAAACTTCATAATAGCAGCAATTCTGACTGGCATGAGATGGTACCTCATTGTGGTTTTGATTTGCATTTCTCTGATAAAAAGTGATGCTTAGCATCTTTTCATGTGTTTGTTAGCCATCTAAATGTCTTCTTTGGAGAAATTTCTGTTTAGATTTTTGGCCCATTTTTTGACTGGGTCATTTATTTTTCTGGTTCTGAGCTACATGAGCTGCTTATATATTTTTGAGATTAATTCTTTGTCAGTTGCTTTGTTTGCTATTATTTTCTCCCACTCTGAAGGCTGTCTTTTCACATTACATAGAGTTTCCTTCATTGTGCAAAAGATTTTAAGTTTAATTAGATCCCATTTGTTTATTTCTGCTTTTATTTCCATTACTCTGGGAGGTGAGTCAAAGAGGATCTTGCTCTGATTTATGTCAGAGTGTTTTGCCTATGTTTTTCTCTAGGAGTTTTATAGTTTCTGTTTTTACACTTAGATCATTAATCCATTTTGATTTTATTTTTGTGTATGGTGTTAGAAAGTGTTTTATTTCATTCTTTTATAGGTGGTTGACCAGTTTCCCCAGCACCAGTTGTTAAAGAGATTGTCTTTTCCCCATTGTATATTTTAGCGTCCTTTGTCAAAGATAAGGTTTCCATAGGTGTGTGGATTTATCTCTGGGCTTTCTATTTTGTTCCATTGATCTATATTTCTGTCTTTGTGCCATTACCATACTGTCTTGATGATTGTAGCTTTATAGTATAGTCTGAAGTCAGGCAAATTGATTCCTCCAGTTCCATTCTTCTTTCTCAAGAATGATTTGGCTATTCAAGGTTTTTTTGTATTTCCATACAAACTGTGAAATTATTTGTTCTAGTTCTGTGAAAAATACCCTTGGTAGCTTGATAGGGATTGCATTGAATGTATAGATTGCATTGGGTAGAATACTCATTTTCATTGTATTGATTCTTCTGATCCATAAACACGGTATATTTTTCTATCTCTTTGTGTCACCTTTGATTTCTTTCATCAGTGTTTTGTAGTTTTCTATATTTAGACCTTTTGTTTTTCTAGATAGATTTATTGCTAAGTATTTTATTCTTTTAATTGCAATGATGAATGGGATTGTTTCCTTAATTTATCCTTCTGTTTTCTCATTGTTAGTGTATAGGAATGCAAGGTATTTCTTTGTATTAATTTTATATCCTGAAACTTTACTATATTCATTGATTAGCTCTAGTAGTTTTCTGGTAGAGGATCATGTCATCTGCAAAGTGAGAGTTTTGCTTATTCTTTTCCAATCTGGATTCTTTTTATTTCTCTTTCTTCTCCTATTGCTGTGGCTTAAACTTCCAAAACTATGTTAAATAGTAGTGGTGAGAGTGGGCACCCTTGTCTTGTTCCTGACTTTAGGGGAAATGCTTTCAATTTTTTGCCATTGAGGATGATTGCTGTGGGTTTATTATATATGGCTTTCAATATGTTGAGCTATGTTCCTTCTATGCCTGCTTTCTGGAGAGTTTTTATCAGTATTTGTCAGTTTTTATCAGAGTATTTTATGGGTGTTTAATTTTGTCAAAGGCTTTTCCTGCATCTATTGAGATAATCATATGGATTTTATCTATCAATTTTTTAATGTGACATATCACATTGATTGACTGAAGAATCTTTGCATCCCTGGGATAAAATTACTTGGTCATGATGTATGACCTTTTTAATATGTTGTTAAATTCTAGAATTATTGTTTGCCAGAATTTTGTTGAGGATTTGCATCTATGTTCATCAGTGATATTGGCCTGTAGTTTTCTTTTTTTTGTGGCATCTTTGTCTGGTTTTGGTATTAGGGTGATTGTGGAGAGCTCATAGAATCAGTTTGGGAGTTTACCCTCTTCTGAAATTTTCTGAAAGAGTTTGAGAAGGATAGGTGTTAGCTCTTCTCTAAATTTTTTGTAGAATTCACCTGTGAAGCCATATGGTCCTGGGCTTTTGTTTGTTGGAAGATTTTTTTCTTACAGTTTCTATTTCTGTGCTTGTGATGTGTCTGTTAAGATCTTCTATTTCTTCCTGATTCAGTTTTGGAAGGTTATACTTTTCTAAGATTTTGTCCATTTCTTCCAAGTTATTCATTTTATTGGCATAGAGTTGCTGATAGTAGTCTCTTATGATCCTTTGCATTTTTGTGTTGTCTGTTGTGATTTCTCCATTTTCATTTCTAATTTTGTTGATTTGATTCTTCTCACCTTTTTTCTTGATGAGTCTGGCTGTGGTTTGTCTATTTTATTTATCTTCTCAAAGAACCAGACTTTATTTAGTTTTGTCAATTTTTGCTATAGTCTCCTTTGTTTCTTTTTCATTGTTTCTGCCCTAGTTTTTATGACTGCTTTCCTTCTACTAACCCTGGGGTTCTTCATCTCTTCTTTTTCTTGTTGCTTTAGGTGTAAAGTTAGGTTATTTATTTGATTTTTCACTTGTTTCCTGAGGTAAGTTTGTAAAGCTATGAACCTTCCCCTTAGCACTGCTTTTACATCTTCTTTATGGTCTAACTTTCACATCAGAACATGACTACTTGAGAAATCATAGCTTTGACTATACAGACCTTTATCAGCAAGGTAATGTCTCTGCTTTTTAATACACAGTCTAGGTTTGTCATACCTTTCCTTCCAAGGAGCAAGCATCTTTTAATTTCTTTGTGAGAATATATCAAAATGTATGCATTTGCTTTTCTATGAATAGTCCTATCTTAGTTTCAGATTTGAGGCTATTACAAACAGTGTCTGTATAAATAATGCTGATACTTGTTTTTGATGAACATGTGTATGTGTGTATATGGTTAACATATATGCAGAAGAATAATGGCTGGGTCATAGGATCTGCATATCTCTGAATTTAATTCAGTTTAGTTCAGTTGCTCAGTCATATCTGACTCTTTGGGATCCCATGGACTGCAGCACGCCAGGCTTTCCTGTCCATCACCAACTCCGGAGCTTACTCAAACTCATGTCCATCAAGTTGGTGATGCCATCCAACCATCTCATCCTCTGCCATTGCCTTTTCCTCCCACTCTCAATCTTTCTTAGCATCAGGGTCTTTTCCAATGAGTCAATTCTTTGCATCAGATGGTCAAGGTATTGGAGTTTCAGCTTCAGCATAAGTCCTTCCAATGAATATTCAAGACTGATTTCCTTTAGGATGGACTGGTTGGATGTCCTTGCAGTTCAAAAGCATCAATTCTTGGGCATTCAGTTTTCTTTATAGTCCAACTCCCACATCCATGCATGACTACTGGAAAAACCATAGCCTTGACTAGATGGACCTTTATTGACAATGTAATGTCTCTGCTTTTTAATATGCTGTCTAGGTTGGTCATAACTTTTCTATCAAGGAATAAGCGTCTTTGAATTTCATGGCTGCAGTCACCATCTGCAGTGATTCTGGAGCCCCCAAAAATAAAGTCAGCCACTGTTTCCACTGTTTCCCCATCTATTTGCCATGAAGTGATGGGACCAGATGCCATGATCTTAGTTTTCTGGATGTTGAGCTTTAAGCCAACAACTGAATTTAGTAGATCCTGCCAAATACTTTTCCACAAATATAATCATTTATATTATCATGTTCCACTGTCATACTCCATGTCTTTGTTAGTTTTTTTTTTTTTCTAACACTTTAGGCATTGGGTCTAATGGACATTACTTTATGGTTTAAATTTTCACTCACTTCTTTCCATCCTTTTATTGTTCATTTAATATACTCTTTTGTAAAATGTTTATGCAAGTCTTCTGCCATTTTTTATTGGGTTTCTATCTTTTTCTTGTTCATTTGCTTTCTATGTCTGACTCTTCATCACTAATCTGTATTGCAAATATTTTTTTCCCTCCATTTATTGCCTTTCACACTGAATGGTGTTTTAGTAATCATGTATATAAAAATAACTTGCTCTGATATCTTTGAAATATTTTCTGTTGTCTTAGACATATCTACAGTTGTCTACGGTATGAAGTACAAATCAAGATATGTATTTTCCCCACATGAAACTCCAACTGAACTGGCACCATTGTTGAAAAAAAAACAACTTTTTCCTCACTTGACTGTACTAACTTCTACTTTTGGCAGTGAGTTATAATTTTAATTACATTATCAGAAATAATTAAATTAAAAATCAACTATAATCAAATTACAAACATCCAATGGGTCAACGCAAAAGCAAGAGAGTTCCAGAAAACATCTATTTCTGCTTTATTGACTATGCCAAAGCCTTTGACTGTGTGGATCACAATAAACTATGGAAAATTCTGAAAGAAATGGGCATACTAGACCACCTGACCTGCCTCTTGAGAAATCTGAATGCAGGTCAGGAAGCAACAGTTAGAACAGGACACGGAACAACAGACTGATTCCAAATAGAAAAAGGAGTACGTCAAGGCTGCATATTGTCACCCTGTTTATTTAACTTATATGCAAAGTATATCAAGAGAAACTCTGGGCTGAAAGAAGCACAAATTGGAATCAAGAATGCCGGGAGAAATATCAATAACCTCAGATATGCAGATGACACCATCCTTATAGCAGAAAGCGAAGAAGAACTAAAGAGCCTCTTGATAAAAGTGAAAGAGGAGAGTGAAAAAGTTGGCTTAAAGCTCAACATTCCAAAAACTAAGATCATGGCATCCAGCCCCATCATGTCATGGCAGATAGATGGGGAAACAGTGGAAGCAGTGGCTGACTCTATTTTTCTGGACTCCAAAAATCACTGCAGATGGTGATTGCAGCAGTGAAATTAAAAGACACTTACTCCTTGGAAGGAACATTATGACCAACCTAGACATCATATTAAAAAGCAGAGACATTACTTTGCCTACAAAGGTCCATCTATTCAAGGCTATGATTTCTCCAGTGGTCATATATGGATGTGAGAGTTGGACTATAAAGAAAGCTGAGCACCAAAGAATTGATGCTTTTGAACTATGGTCTTGGAGAAGGCTCTTGAGAGTCTCTTGTAGAGCATGAAGATCCAACTAGTCCATCTTAAAGGAGATCAGTCCTGAGTGTTTATTGGAAGGAGTGATGTTAAAGCTGAAACGCTAATACTTTGGTTACCTCATGCAAAGAGCTGACTCATTGGAAAAGACCCTGATGCTGGGAAAGATTGAAGGCAGGAGGAGAAGGGGATGACAGAGGATGAGAGGTTGGATGTCATCATCGACTCGATGGCCATGGATTTGGGTGGACTCCGGGAGTTGGTGATGGACAGGGAGGCCTGGTGTGCTATACAGTTCTTGGGGTCACAAAGAGTCGGACACGACTGAGCAACTGAACTAACTAACTCAATGAAAATAAACTATAAATGAACTAACAGTGAGAGCATATAAAAGAAACAAGGAGTATGTTTAATTCAATTTTGAATATCTTGTATATGAAAATAAATTTTAAAGATAAAATTAAAAATAAAAAAATCTGTAAGTCCGACTATAAAACTATGATAGAATTTAGCTAGGAAGTACTTCTCTGGTGATTCAGTCCTAAAGAATCTGCCTGCCAATTCAGGGGATATGTGTTCAATCCCTCTGTTGGGAAGATCCCCTGGAGAAGGAAACGGCAACGTGTTCCAGTATTCTTGCCTAGAGAATCCCGTAAACAGAGGAACCTGGTAGGCTACAATTCATGGGGTCATAAAGACTCAGACACGACTTATCAACTAAACAACAACAATTTTAGGGGGAGAACAGAAATCATACTAGGTATATGAATAAAGGGAATTTAACACCGGGTAACATTTACATAAGTATGAAAGGGTGAAAATGCAAAAAGTCTCTTACTCTCTGGATTGTATTATACCCAGAATTATTAACTATGGAAAGCAGCTTCTACCCATAGACCTGGGGAACAAAGGAGCTAAAGTGCAGGCTAATTAGTGAGCAATGACCTAGTAACCACTGGTAACTTGTGAGCTCAAGGAAGCTGGTTCCAATGATTCCAAAAGAAGCTGGACGCTAAAAGGAACTGCTGAGACTCTGGCAAAGTTGTGCTTACAGCAAGCAAACAGATATGCAGAAGTTTATTCTCCACTTTCCCCTTTTTCCAATCTATCTTTGCTCTTTATTGGCAAAATATATTAATAATAGAAAAATTGGGGCTTCCCTGGTGGCTCAGCAGTAAAGAATCTGCCTGCAATGCATAAAAGATGCAGGGGACCCAAGTTTGATCCCTGGGTCAGGAAGATTTCCTGAAGGAGGGCATGGCAACCTACTCCAAGCCTTACCTGGAGAATCCCATGGACAGAGGAGCTTGGCAGGCTACAGACCTAGGGTCACAAAGAGTCAGATACAACTAAAGTGACTGAGAATGCACTCACGCTAGTAAAAAGCCACTGGCAAAGAAAAATTAGCATTCATAGAGTTCTCAACTCCAGCATGAGAAAGCAAAATCAAGCAGAGTGCATTTGAAACTGAGAGATAATAGGTTAATAATGGCACAATGATACAACACATTTGAACATCAAAGAATACTATGCTATTTCATTCACATTTTGATTTAGATTTACATTTATTATTTGATGATATATATTAAGTCATAAGTCAAAATAACAAGTTACTTCATTCAGAGTGTGCTTATACTTATTTGACACTAAATTTCATATATAAATGTGAAGGTTACAACTGAGTAAGTTGGTTTTCAATTTTTTAAATCTTATAGATATCTATAATAGGAATTTATGATTTAAGTGTGATAAACTGCCTTGGATAATGGTTATAATCTAAATGCCCAGGTTTGATGCTTGATACAGGGTGCTCAGGGCTGGTGCACTGGGGTGACCCAGAGAGAGGGAATCAGGAGGGAGGGGGGAGGGGGGAGGGGGTTCTGGAAGGGGAACACATGTATACCCATGGTAGATTCATGTCAGTGTATGGCAAAACCAACACGATAATGTAAAGAAAACTAATTAATTAATTAATTAATTAAATGTTTCTTATTTTACTGAGTGTATTATTTTTCATTAACTAAATATTGCTCTGCCTTTATCTTCTTCCAGTACCTATGGTGCCTGTGCTAAGTCACTTCAGTCTTATCCCACTCTTTGAGACCCTGTGGACTACAGCACACCAAGCTCCTCTGTCCATGGGATTCTCCATGGGTTGCCATACCCTCCTCCAGGGGATCATCCCAACCCTGGGATGGACCCTACTTCTCTTATGTCTCCTGCATTGGGAGGCTGGTTCTTTACAATTCAAATTTTCTGAAATGGTTACCAATATCATCCTTTATGCATCAAAACATTTCAGCCACTTCCTTTAAAATTATAATTATCATGTGTATTTCCCATTATAAATAAGCCAAGTACAAAATGTTCTGACAACTTGCAAATCAAAAATTGTACATCTCAGTCTATTAAGAGACTGATATGGGAAAGGATAAAAATCCTCATTTGAGTGTCACTGTTTTTATGTATGCTGCCCTAAAGACTAGGTTATTTAAAAATGTGTTACAAGGTTATGGAGGCTGCACAGAGCCATTTGGGAGAGATGTAAACACAAAACTGAAGAACATAATTTTAGCCTGTATAAATTTACTGGTTCTGTTGACTCCCTATCAGAAGAATGAGGTAATACAATGAGAAAATATCTATAAAACAAAGTGGTTGTCATCAGGTAGGCCAAGGAAATATCACCAGTTAACTACATTTCTTCCTCTATTTATTTATTTGCTATATCACAGAAATGCATATGTATAGATGATACCACTCTAATGGCAGAAAGTGAAGAGACAGTACTTTGCTGACAAAGGTCCATATAGTCAAAGCTATTGCTTTTCCAGCAGTCATGTGTGGATGTAAGAGTTGGACTACAAAGATGACTGAGTGCTGAAGAATTGATGCTTTTCAACTATGGTGTTGGAGAAGACTCTCGAAAGTCCCTTAGATAGCAAGGAGATCAAATCAGTCAATCCTAAAGGAAATCAACCCTAAATATTCATTGGAAGGACTGGTGCTGAAACTGAAGCTCCATACTTTCACTTAAGCGAAGCAGTGACTCACTAGAAAAGACCCCGATGCTGGGAAAGATTGAGTGCAGGAGGAGAAAGGGATGAAATGGTTAGATAGCATCACCAACTCAATATACATGGATTTGAGCAAACTCTGGGAGATAGGAAAGGACAGGGGAGCCTGTCGTGCTGCAGTCAGTCCGTGGGGTTGCAAAGAATCAGACTTGATTTAAGATTGAACAATAACAGCAACAAGTTAAGCTTTAGGAATAGTGAAGAAAAAAAAATGCAGCATAACTTAAA
This sequence comes from Antilocapra americana, assembly GCA_007570785.1. Taxonomy (NCBI): domain Eukaryota; kingdom Metazoa; phylum Chordata; class Mammalia; order Artiodactyla; family Antilocapridae; genus Antilocapra; species Antilocapra americana. The sequence goes on along the minus strand of ML664163.1, from coordinate 14,423,879 downwards.
GAAAGAGGCTTATTTCCACATTGAGACACATAAACCTGTCTCAAAATACGGGAATTCCCAAATTTCCATGGAATAAAGTTAACTCTGATTATAATGTTTCAAATATTTCAAAGTGGGTAATAAAATAAAAATTAATCTGAGCCACTGCAAAAAATTAAAACTCAGCATACTGAGTTTTAACAAGGAAATACTGGTTATTTTCTTGTTGTTCTTATGATTATTGTATGCACAAATACTTCTTTCAAAATTAACTTAAAAGGAAATACATTAGAATATCTATCTGTTGATTTCTGATATAAGCAAAAAAAGAGATGATTTTTTTTTAAATATACCTTAACTTTCTGTCTGTTGCATTGTGCTGATGCCCAGTTTTTCAGATGATGTGCTATGCTTAGTTGCTCAGTTGTGTCCAATTCTGTGACCCCATGGTCTGTCAACCCCATGGTCTGATGCCTCCCAGACTCCTCTGTCCATGGGGATTCTTCAGGCAAGAATACTGGAATGGGTTGCCATGCCCTCCTCCAGGGGATCTTCCCAATCTAGGGCTCAAACCCAGGTCGCCCGCATTGCAGGTGGATTCTTTACCAGCTGAACTATCTGGAAAGCCCCTTTTCAGATGATACAGATGATCAAATTCTAGTTAAGATTACAAAGTAGAATGAATCATAAATTGTAATGTGCTTTACCCCAAAAGATTTTATTAGCAACACTAATAAACCAATACACAAATTTCCTTTTCAATTTTTTTATGCTTCTTTTCCTTCACTGTTGAAATGACTGTTAACCGTCAAAGGCTGGCAGAAATGGGAAAACAGGAAATGAAATGACTGCGGAGTTAGACTGTATGTGCCAAGCAGGCTCCCATGGGAGCTGGCCAGCAAGGAGAATTCTCAGGCACAGAACACCACCAAGCTGATGGCTTGACAAACTTTCCAGTTGGAGGCAGAATAAAAATCACAGGTGAATGAATTCAATTTCCAGAAATAGATCAATTCCCGAGACAAGTCAGGTCTTGAAGAAATTAAAGTGGACTCCATTTTCTTCTAGAAGTTTCCATTTCAATTTGTTAAACTTTCTTTGGATAATGATGATAGAGTTATAAGAAATTAAAGATAAATACACATATACACACATGCTCAAATGTAAGTGCATGTGATTTAATATAAAACATATATTATTCACATAAATTACTTACTTATGTGAATAATAAGGATCAACATGGATTTCAAATTCACATTTACTAAAGCTTCTTTTATTTTACTGTGACCCATGCACCACATCTCATCCGACTATTTCCTAAGCTAGTTGAAGGAAACAGCCGTTCAACAAACTGTGCAGGACACCTCCATTTAATCAGTTCCTCCCTTGCTGATCCCTTCATAGGTCAAGCGGTCATAATCTCAATTTGTTTAACTCTGTGCATACCTAAACACACTCACTGACAGAAAATGATGTTAGAATTTAAGATAATGACAGTAACACAAACTGACAGCTGAGGGGGTAAATAAAACTAAGATGTTAAAAAAATAAGTGAGGAGTTATGCACTGCTATATTTAAATGGTTAACCAACAAGAGCTTACTATATAGCATAGGGAACTCTGCTCAGTGTTATGTGGCAGCCTGGATGAGAGGGGACTTTGGGGAGGATTAGATACGTGTATGCATATGGCTAAGTCCCTTTGCTGCCCACCTGAAACTATCACAATATTGTTCATTGGCTATACTCCAATACAAAATAAAAAGTTTAAATAAATAAAGAGAGGAATTACTTTAGGAGAATTTATGTCAGGAATTTGCAATTCTTTAGGTTCTCAAGGTTTTTAAGATATCACTTTAACACAGTATAGTAATTTACTTGAATGATAACTATTTTTGAATTATCAAATTCAATTAATCTATGTGATAACAGCAATGATAACTTAGCTAACACTTATTGACTAATTATAAAATGACACACTATTATGAATGCTAATTGGCCTGTTAAAAGATTCTATGGTATTTCAAAGAAACAGAGATGTAAATAATCTTCAACTATTGTAACAACTCTTTGTGGAATGTTTATTAGCATTCCTATTTGTAGTTTAGGAAATTCATATAAATAAAAGTTCAGCAAATTGCTCAAGAAGACATCACTTGTCAGTGGAAAACAAGGTTTTAAATCAAAAGAATTTGGCTTGAAAGACAATATTAAACCTCTACATTGAACTGGAGAAAGAGATACAGTAAGATAAAATGTAGAATTTAAAAAAAAAATGTAGAATTTATTCCTTTTTTTTTTTTGAAAACTGATTTAAATCAAAGTCTTTATATACAGCAGGGCTTCCTAGGTGGCTGAGTGGTAAAGAATCTGCCTGCCAATGCAGGAAACATAGGTTTGATCCTTGGGTCAAGAAGATTCCCTGGGAGTAGGAAATGACAACACACTCCATTATTCTTGTCTGGAAAATTCCATGGACAGAGGAGTTTGGAGGGCTATAATCCCTGGGTTTGCAAAGAGTCAGACACAACTGAGTGACTGAGCATGCATGAAAGCTCATATACCACAAAATATACATTACTCTGTTTACATTAGTGACAGTTCCCCCACCAAAAAAAGCCTGCTGCACTCTGTGTGTGTGACAGCTAAAAAAAAAAGAAAAGAAAACCCTACATTGAATCACTTTGAAAAGGAAATTTCATAAAATATAGTTATAGAACAATTGAGACTCATTTAATAAGTTTTCAGCATATAAATATACTTAATATAAATGTTAAAAATGATATATATTATTACTTCTGCTCTTATTGTTCATTCATCAAGGCATGGTTTCATTCAACACTCATTATTTAGTTATCAAATAGTTACATGTACCAGGTAGTGAACTAGGAAGTAGGTGGATTAAAAAATAATAATAATAATGTCACAGTCTCTATCCTCAAAGATGTCAGAGTCTAGAAATATTAACAGATGGATTTACTTCTGTAAGGAAAATACATTAGTTTTTATTGGATATTAAGAAGAGCAAAAAAAGGATACAGGACCAAGCCTAGAAATGTGGGATAAAGCGATGAAAACACCATCCTCTAGGATTTGATATTTGATCAAAGTCATGAAGAATAAACAAGAATTACGCAGACAAATTATGGCTGGAAAGAACAAAGGATTTCTGTGAGAAATACAAAGGCAGGAAACACAATTTCCTTGGAGTAGGTAATGTGAAGTAGAGATTAATAAGAAAGATAATGGAGGTATAATTTTAATTTGCTTGCCTTCCAATCTGTAGGTGAGAAGAACTGACAAGGCCAATTTGAAATTTGAAAGGTTTTCTTTGAAAGATATTTGGAGAAAAACATTGAGGAAGACAAACATGGAAGCAAGCATACTGGTTGAGGATTTTGGAAGTCTAAGAAAAACTAATGAGGAAATAAATGAGGCAGTAGTAGTATGGTTAGAAATTAATAAATAGATTAATAATTGAAGATATATTATTCAGAATATTAAGACTGATTATGTATATGTTCAAGGGAAGAGTGTGAAAAGCCTTTAAGGCATGTAGCTTCAATACCTGGGTGGAGAACAGTAACACCAAGATACAAAATAACTTAGGGGCAAATTGAGAGAGAATGATATATCCAAATATGCCTATACCACAGTAAGTAGAAAATTTTAACAGGTGGTTTAATAGATGTATTTGAAATACAGGTAAAAGACTGAAGCTGGATAATATATCCTCTAAATTGTTAATCTAGTAATTATTTTCTAACCATACTACTATTGCCCTTATTTATAAAGCTATATAGTATAGTGGCTAGTATCACTGATTGTGTATCATTCTTTATATTTGAAAATCAGTTCATGGGCCAAATGCCCTTGGAAAGATTGCTGAATATGTCTGTTTTAATTTTTTATGTATAAAATGAAACAATAAAGCCCTTATTTACAGAACAGAAACAGACTCAGAGAGAACTAACTTATGGTTACTGTGGGGGTGGGGGGTAACCATAAGTTAGTTCTAAACTACCCCCAGATATATCATGTAGTTCAATTGCCAGAGCATTTTCCATTAGCATGATGCTTCACAAGACATCTGTTATGAAATCATATTATAAAAAATGCTTTCTCTTTACATTGGTTCAGTGCACAGTGAACAAGACAGTGATCCAGATCGTATGCAATTTAACTTGAATCAATACATACCTTTTTCTTTAAATATTTTTGTTCAATAGTAGTTAAGTCCTGCAACTATTGCACAGAATCTCCCATTTAGATAGGTCTTGGTACATTAAGTCTCAGTTGTTATTATATTCCTTAAGGAAAGAAAATCATAAGCTAAACTATTCAAAATTTGCTTGACTGACATGCAATTTTTGATAAAACAATTCCACATATACTTTGAATTGCAGTTTAAAATTTTGACACTCTCGACTCGTCTGGTTCAATATCTTGATGGAAAGCTATGTTCAGATATAGTGGTAGTAGTTATATTTGGACACTTAGTAGCTACCTGATGAATTCAACCAAATAAATTTATCTTCTTTCATATTGTGCTCATGCTCAGTCTCTCAGTTGTGTTCAACTCTTTGTGACCCTGTGAACTATAGCCCACCAGGGTCCTCTGTGCATGGGATTTCCCAGGCAAGAATACTGGCATGGGTTGCCTCTTTCATATATTCTTTTTAAATAATATTTCCTCATGATAGAATAAACCAATGCACTGAAGTATTATATGTAGCAAATTGTTTGAATAGAACAATTCCAAAATGTTTCTATTATATTTTAGTACAAACATTAAAAAGAAAATGTTTCATCAATGAATTAGAAATAGCAATTAAATGAAATACCTATAAATTAGCAACTAAATTCTGCTAAAATAATATAATCTTACAAATATGATTTTTGACTTATCAAAGACTACAAATTTTATTTCTCTTGACAACTTTGGCCCAAAAGTCCTATGGTGTTGAGTCACCATGCATAGCAGATTTGCTTCTAGAAGTTTTGGCTTGATTTTTCTCCACATTCTTCATATTCCTACATAAACTAAAATGGAATCCACCTTAAACTACCTTCCAATCTACTAAACAAATAATAATAATATCAGGGTAAAATTCATGGAAACATTGTGCTCCATTTGAGAAAATTAGGTGATTAAAGAACATGTGACTAGTCCCATGCCAGACCCCTGGCCAACATACTTTAACATGTGTCACTTTCAAGTTAATTTTTCCTCTTGAATCTCTAATATGAAGTCATCGATTACTTTCTTTAGGAGTCAGAGATTTAGCTCTTCTTATTTCGCTTCATATATTATTTGTCAACGCTACATAGAAACACGTTTTTTTGGTAGGTATGACCAGTTTAGCTGTCTGTAGAAAAAGTACCTTTCTTTCTGACCCAAGTCCATTTTTTTTTTCCATTTGAATTTTGAGAACTGTTTGGTTAAAACTATGAAAGACAAGGACATTCCTCACCCAGAACAATGTCAGTAGAGAGAAGAGGACATTGATTTCTAATACTGTAAGAGACTAAGATTTAAATCCTCTCTCTCTCTCTCTCTATATATATATATATATATATTATATATACATATATTATATATGTATTTTACTGAATAAGATAAAACTTTATAATTCAGAACCTGAAAATTTTACATTTTATATTTTATTTCTTCTGCTATTACAGGCAAATTGTCTCACTGTAATGTTACCTATGAAACAGTCAGGGTGAACTTATGAAAAGGAGCAGCAAAAGATATATATGAATACTACTTGATCCAATTTCCTAGAAACCATAGTAAATAGTCTCTTTAAGACTGGAGATGACTATACTTTATTAGACTTGAACTGTATTCTGGGTAATTGTCCAGTAATAACCTTTGTTAAATTATACAAAGTCTTTACTTAAGAGAGAACACAGACTCCCCAACTTCTAATATTATCATCATTCAAGATAATGAGCAACACAAACCATTCTATTACCAATCTAAAAGCAATAAATGTCAAAGTAAAGAAGTATGCAATATTCTGGCCTGAAAGAACAAAGGACAAAAGTAATGATAATACCTCTTTATATTTGCAGTCTATTATATCATGCATAACAAATGATGCCATAATTGCAGACAGTGTTATTTTAACAGGTTATAAGGAGAAGATACTGGGGGAGGTGAGAGGGTGTTTTGACTATTGCTATGAAAAATGCTTCAAGCTTCTTAATTTAAAATGTACAGCAAGAAGAGGATACTGTTTGTAGAGTACATTTGAGTTATATAAGCTGAAGATTTTGGTTTGATTACTCATCCAATTCACTGGATTGATGACTTGAAAGTAGTTGGAACAAAGGATCTAAAACAAGATATTTCTTAACTAAATCATCATCAGAATAAACAGGGAGTAGATAAATAGTTCCTAGCAGGCCATTTCAAACATTTTAGTGGAAATAAAACCCTGTTCCTCTAGTGGATGTTGAACAATAAAAATCATATTCATCCTCCAGCATTATAGCTCATATATGTCTATGGCCCTGTGAGGTACTAAGGTTTCAGTACTGTGGAGGGAAAAGATACTGGGGCTGCAAATGAAGTCTCAACTCAAGTTCTGACTCCTTCCTGGATTAATAAATGAATCTATTTTAAAGTATGTTTCTTAAGTGAAAAGAGACTTGAAGATCCTGTGCTCCACAGAATTGCACAAAATACAAGGACATTCAGGAAGTTCTCATTTGTTTGTTTGTTTGTTTATACAACTTTTCCACTTTAAATTTATCCTCTCAAGTTTATCTCCAAGCCAGGCTTGAACAGTTTGTGAACTGTGAACTTCCAGATGTTCAAGCTGGTTTTAGAAAAGGCAGAGGAACCAGAGATCAAACTGCCAACATCCGCTAGATCATCAAAAAAACAAGAGAGTCCCAGGAAAACATCTACTTCTGCTTTATTGACTATGCCAAAGCCTTTGACTGTGTGGATCACAACAAACTGGAAAACTCTTAAAGAGATGGGAATGCCAGAACACCTGACCTTCCTTCTGAGAAATTTGTATGTAGGTAAAGAAGCAACAGTTAGAACTGGACATGGAACAACAGGCTGGTTCCAAATCGGGATAGGAGTATGTCAAGGCTGTATATTGTCACCCTGCTTATTTAACTTATATACAGAGTACATAAGGAGAAATGCTGAACTGGATGAAGCACAAGCTGGAATTAAGATTGCAGGCAGAAATATCAATAACCTCAGATATGCAGATGACACCACCATTATGGCAGAAAGTGAAGAACTAAATGGCCTCTTGATAAAAGTCAAAGAGGAGAGTGAAAAAGTTGGCTTAAAACTCAACATTCAGAAAACTAAGATCATGGCATCTAGTCCCATTGCTTCATGGCAAAGAGATGAGGAAACTGTGGAAACAGTGACAGACTATTTTGGGGGGCCCCAAAATCACTGCAGATGGTGAGTGCAGCCATGAAATTAAAAGACTCTTGCTCCTTGGAAGAGTTATGACCAACCTAGACAGTATATTAAACAACAGACATTACTTTGTCACCAAATGTCCATCTAATCAAGGCTATGGTTTTTCCAGTAGTCATGTATGGATGTGAGAGTTGGACTATCAAGAAAGCTGAGTGCCAAAGAATCAATACTTTCGAACTGTGGTGCTAGGGAAGACTCTTGAGAGTCCCTTGGACAGCAAGGGTATCAAACCTATCAATATTAAAGGAAATCAGCCCTGAATATTCATTGGAAGTACTGATGTTGAAGCTGGAGCGCCAATACTTTAATGCGAAGAGTCGACTCATTGGAAAGACTTCTGATATTGGGAAAGATTGAGGGCATTAGGAGAAGGGGATGACAGAGGATGAGATGATTGGATGGCATCACTGAGTCAATGGATGTGAGTTTGAGCAAACTCGATGAGATGGTGAAGGACAGGAAGTCTGGCATGTTGCAGTCCATGGGGTCGCAAAGAGTCAGAAACAGCTTAGCAGAGAACAACAAACCTTTAATTGGAGAGGTTGAAACTCTTTCTCAGTATTTTCTCTCTTTGGTCCACAAACAAAATTACCTTTGTAGTTTGGCCTGTGAACCAAACTGGTTTTTATAGAAATAAAATACAACATATTTTTCCCCTTCAGGATATGTACAACTAACCATAACTTACATGAGAGTGCTTTATAAATAAATCACTGAGTGTAACTAGAAAATTCACTGAGACTGGAAGAATTTTGCTTTAGAATAATTGTATTTGCTCCATCCTATGGGTGTAGGATTCTCCAAGGTACTCTGTGAAGCATGATTAGTTATGAGTTCCTGCCTCACAACTTGGTTTCTGCTGTCAATCAGCCAATCCTTGCCTGCCTTCCTCCAAGGGGATCACTGTACTGGTTGGTAGGTGATATTTTTGTACTGGGTATTAGTACAAAATGCTCTGGGCATTAGTCCCATCTTGTGCTTTTCTTTAAAAGATCATTATGGAATAATATGCCTTCATAGAGTTAGTATACAAATGAACAATATTCTGAGGTATACAACCATTTCAGCCTCAATACAGTTGCTATAGTGCAAGAAAGTGAAAGTGAAAGTATTGCTCAGTCATGTCTGACTCTTTGTGACCCTATGGACTGTAACCTGCCAGGCTCCTCTGTCCATGATATTTTCCAGCCAAGAATATCAGAGTGGGTTGCTGGGGAATACTTTTTCCTTAGTAAGTTTTGTTACAAAATTAATGGGATGGTTTCTTTTCTTTCTTAGAAGGACCAAAATAATCTGTACATATCAGTAACTTACAAATTAGAGTATTTGTGAAAATATTTTTTAAGATTTTAATTCAACCAATATTCAGCATAAGTAATTTGTTTTAACTAGCATATTTTAAGGGTGGCTTTGGAAGCTGTACTTATTTTCTGATTGGACTTGCTACAAAATTTAATGTCTTATCTCCTTTTAAGAGTGTTCTTTATTTTGAATAAGTGGAAGACATTTTTTAGGAGTGTTCATCTCTGGCAAGTACAGTCTAAATTTCAGCTGATGATTTTTACCTTTAATGCTCTCAGACTCTTATTTAGTTACCTATGGAGTCTCCTCCAGTACACTCTCTTTGATTTGTCATGAGAGCAATCTGATAAACTTGCTTGGAGATTGATTATTGCAATTTTGTTTAATGTTTTTATTAAATTTGTTAAATAATATCTCAAAGTATATAACTCCATATTCTCAGAAGACCATTTTTCTGGTAGAAGCTTTTGGTCCTAAACCAAAATCTTCAAGGTATTTTCTGTTGTATGTAGGATGATTCCTTTCTTAATACTCTAAAATTATATCACATATGTGACCTATTAAGAGCAAATTTACTTTTACTAGATATTTCTCATGTGACCCTATGTTCATTTATGAACTATTGTGGGTTTTAGGGACTTTATGGTGTTGAAGTCAATTTTCAGGTTGTAATGTTAGATCTGAAATAGTTAAGAAAATCAAGTGTTACAAACACACTGGCTAAAATAAAATATATGAGCTAACACGTCTTTCAAATTACCAGTTTATAACTCTTATCACAAAGGGCCAAATTCTGCTTTCACATAGGCAGGTAAGATAATCCGTGTTTACAGGAAACGTTTAGAATAAGTTCCCAACAATACAATTTAGCCCAGTAAGTTTAATTAAAATTAATAACCCATTATGGTGCAATCATTATTTAAAAGGAAGGAGATCCAGGCTTTAGCAAGATAGTCAAAATTAGAGGGAAATAGTTTTCTTAATAAAACGATTCACTGGTGATGCTTCTTTAAGTGACTTTAAAATTCACTTGTAATGTTTCTGAAGAGAATAGAATAAATTATTGCATTCTTTCCTACCTTAAACTACCAATTAATATGGTGCTTGCATTTTGAATTAGCATAAACTTTCTCACTCCAACTTCAAAAAACACGTTAAGGATTAAGGCAATTTATTCTTAACAGTACCTTAAAAACTGTGTCTCTAGTACTTATTACTGACTGTCCTTTCCATTTGGCTCTAGATTTTGTTACAAAAGTAGAAAACTGGTTACATTTGAATAGTCGGATTCATTTCATAATTTTTACAGCATATCCATAAGTTCATTTGCTTCGGGTCATTAAAAAGAAAGGCCGTTTTAAAAACAAACACCATTTTCCATTTATACAATGCATGTTTTGAAAAACTGAGCAACCTTGTTGAGAAAAGCTAACATGTGTGTTATTTCTAAGCCAAAAACAAACAAAACAGCTGAATATCTATTTGTTATTATGTAGCTGAGGATTAACAGCTGTAATTTAAGCAACACTTAACTTGGTTTAAACAATGACTATACATACAACTTAGAAACATAGGAATGATTTTCCCTGTAAACAGATGAGGAAAATGAGGCATAAAGATATTCTTTTAAACTGTTCAAGGTCAGATATTTAAAATAAAACCCAGGTTCTTTATTTTTTTTTTTTCCTAAAGCGAATATCCCCTTTTTAAGCATAACACTTTACTGCCTCAAACTATGCTGAGAACAATTTTGCTTGCAGTTCTGAATATGTGAGTCACCAGAGAGAGCACAACGGTTCAGTAATCAAAAAATGGTTGGAGATATCCTAATAAATTGTGCCAGATGGATATAAATTTGACTTTAGAATAGAATATGAGAATCTATGCAGAGAAAGAAGAATTTCCTTTTTCCTCTTTTCCCCCATATTTGGTAGAAGGTGGATCCAGGCTGAATTTTCTTGAAGCTAAAAGCCATTACATAAGAAATAGTATCCTTAACAATAGTGTTTATATTTTAAATACATATATTTGCATAACAAAACCAAATAATATCATGATTTCTTCTGAATATTACGCAGAAGTGCATAATATGTATCAGCCATACATAATATGTATCTTGCTTGGATAGTGGGAAGAGGTGAGCTGAAGCTACTATCCAACCATCTCTCTCCAGTGATTCTGGGACAGGACCTTCATCCATAGTTCATCAGGCATTCTGTCTATCAGATCTAGTCCCTTAAATCTATTTCTCACTTCCACTATATAGTGATAAGAGATTTGATTTAGGTCATACCTGAATGGTCTAGTGGTTTTCCTCATTTTCTTCAATTTCAGCCTGAATTTGGCAATAAGGAGTTCATGATTAAATAGACCACTAGGTAAATAAAAATAAAATTTGTATAGTAAAAATGTGTAATGATTACATTATAATTATTATATTATCTAATTTCAAAGGAAAGATTTGGAATAAGCAAAATTATAAAATCAAAACTTTTCCATAAAGATTAGTTGGTTAAATGCTATAGCTTGTTATTGTCAGTTACCATGTCTGACTCTTTGCAACCCAGTGGACCACAGTATGCCAGGTCCTCTGTCCTTCACTATCTCCTGGAGTTTGTGCAAACTCATGTCCATTGAGTTGGTGATACTATTGAACCATCTCATCCCCTTTCACTCCCTTCCCTTCCTGCCCTCCATCTTTCCCAGTATCAAGGTCTTTTCTAATAAGTTGACTATTTGCTTCAGGTGGCCAAAGTATTGGAGTTTCAGCTTCAGCATTAGTCCTTCCAGTGAATATTCAGGGTTAATTTCCTTTAGGATTGACTGGTTTGCCATCCAAGGGATTCTCAAGAGTCTTCTCCAGCACCATAGTTCAGAAGCATTCATTCTTCAGCCCTCAGCATTCTTTATGGTCCAGCTCTCACATCCATACATGACTACTGGAAAAACCATGACTTTGACTATATGGACCTATATTGGCAAAATGATGTCTCTGTTTTTTAACATGCTATCTAGGATTGTCATAGCTGTTCTTCCAAGGAGCAAATGTCTTTTAACTTCATGACTGCAATCACCATCTACAGTGATTTTGGAGCCTAAGAAAGTAAAGTTTGTCACTGTTTTTATTTTATCCCCATCTATTTGCCATGAAGTGATGGGATCAGATGCCATGTTTTGTTTTTTTTTAATGTTGAGTTTTAAGCCAGCTTTTTCACTCTCCTCTTTCACTTTAATCAGGAGGCTTTTTAGTTCTTTGTTTTCTGCCATCAGGGTGATGTCATCTGCATATCTGAGGTTATTGATATTTCTCCTGACAGTCTTGATATCTATGCTTCATCTGGTTCAGCACTTCTCATGATGTACTCTGCATATAAGTTAAATAAGCAGGGTGATGATATACAGCCTTGATGTGCTCCTTTCCCAATTTGGAACAAGTCTGTTGTTCTAAATGCTATCTTAACTCTTGCTTCTTGACTGCACACAAGCTATAGCTTATAAGTGTCATTTAATATTTAAGCTTCACACAGCCAATGAAATGATTGCATTTTTTATATTAAGCAGAGAAGAATATTTACTTAATCTTGTATGGACTGTTTCAGCACTTGGGAATCATTTCAAAATTAGATATATTATAAGTGTGTTAATTATAAGCCCATATATAAGTGCAGTATTAACATAATTCTTATTGTATCAAACAAAAATTAGCATAAAAAATTCACCTCAGATAAGCAAGGATACAAAATGGTGAAAATGCTGAATGAGAAGAGAGTGATTTTAGAAGAATGTTGAAGGCAAGCTGGATCATTTAGAGAACCATTCCCTTACTTTTCCCCTTGCTCCATCTCCATTTTATATTTTAGAAACAAAGGTGCTATCTTCATTTTGTTTGAATCAACCATGTAATCGTTGGAATCCTTTCATCTCATTTAACTTTCCTATTGAGCTCTATTGACAAACTCTCAGAAGTAGTTTGAATTGACACAAACACAGTATGTAGGCTGCTATTCCCAAATATTGCTGTTGCTTGGAACAATGTTTATCAGCAGGGAATCAGCTCAGGCTGCACGAATCACAAGTTAATGTCAATTGACCCTGCTTCTTGTTATCTAAAACTGTGAAGTTTTTGTCATCTGGAAAAATATAGAGGAGTGCATCCAAACTACTCATTTCTATAAAAATGATATTATATCTTCCACTTTATTTTGTAAATTGGTTTCTCAATTTATATGGTGAAAGTACAGTATTAAATGACAAGTAAGCAATTTTTTGTTCATAGAAGTCTTTATATGACATTCATTAAGATTCAGATGGCTTATGTAATTATGAAAAAATCACAAGATCAAAAGTATTACTTTAGGACATATATATACCTATGACTAATTCATATTGCTATTTGGTTGAAAAACAACAAAGTTCTGTAAAGCAGTTATCCTTCAACTTAAAAAAAATAAAATCAGGTTTTAAAAAGTATTGTTTTAATTTTAGAAACATTCTATAATGAATGAAAGGGTATAACACATCAAGATTTATTGTAGAATAAACAAATTTGCAAAAATTGTTCCACTTCCAGGGAATTTTTTTCCTTAAAATAAAGCTCTTGCTTTTAGTTTTCTATTATTAAGTAGTCCCACCATTGGTATATCAAAATTTCACAGCACTTATATTACTCACAAATATTTCAAGTACAAGTAAAGTGAATTTTATGTTGTCAATTATTTGTTCACATTTCACAAGTTTGATTTCTCTTCAAAGAGAGATAGAGCTGTCACTGGAGTTAAGAGATTTTCAAACCTGGAGAAAGTTAAAGTGCCAGTGACCAGGCAGTTTATAGGACTTCTGTCTATTATACTGACAGATCCTCTCTAGAACAACCAGCAATTCTCTTTAGGGCAATCTAAAATTTACAATCTTGTTATGAGGAAGATTATGAAGGTGTTCCTATCTGCCTTCCTTTCTACCTCTGGTCATACATAACCATCATTATTTCTCTGCTCAGCCATCCCAGATACTGAGAACATAAGCAGAACAAAAAAGGGTTTGGCAACAGAGAAGTTAATCGTTCAAAATATTTAACTGACCAAGGAATTTTTTTAAATTCAAATATTTTACAAATAAGCTGCAATCAAGCTCTCTGCTGGTAATTAAAGGTGTTCAGATAGAAAAGAAGAAAACATACATCTTCAAAGTGAAGAAATTTTTGACCTATCATTGATTAGCTAGGTGAACAGGAGCTGTTTGTTTTCAATCAAATAGGTAGCAGTATTTTCCCATCATGTTGTGGATGATATTTAAAAATAAATTGCTTTTTGTATCTTAAGAAATAATGCATTTTTCTCTTATAGTGACCACACTATTTTGGAAAGTAAGGCACAAAAAAAATTTGCTTCCACAAAATAAATAGTAAATGAAGGCATTTTGTCTTTACATTTTCTGTTGTCTTGTTTCTTGGGAAAAATGTTTTTCTTAGCAAATAGGTTGTCATTTGCATCTTTTGCTTATGCAAATCACACACAATGGTCACACACACGGCCCATGATTATGAAGCAATGAGGTACATTGGGGAGCCCTTCATACTCATGAAAGATGTCATAGCTTGTACAGTTGACCCTTGAAAAACATGAATTTTAAGTGCACAGATTCACTTATGTACAATTTTTTTTGCTATATGTATTACAGTACTTCATAATGAACAGTTAGTTGACACCTAAGTTGTGGGACCACAGATACAGAAGGCAGCCTTCTGTAAAAAGTTATATGCAAATGTTTATACAATTGTATGCAAGTGTTTGTGTGGAGGATCAGCCACTTTAACCCCTGTACTGTCCAAAGGTCAGCTATAGTCTCATTTTAATTGGCTTAAACCAATGGGTTGGCTTCTTTTATACCATCACTCTCATGTACAAACTAATGACATTGATGTTTCTAACTTACTTAACTCTCCTTAGTTTCTATAAGGAAAGAGAAAAATAAAAATGTACACATAGCAGAAGTGGATACGTTAAAAGGACGAGATGAGATACAAACTCAGCTATGCTCATTTAAAAATAATTAAAGGTGGAGGAACCAGAAATCAAATTGCCAACATCCACTGGATCATCAAAAAAGCAAGAGAGTTCTAGAAAAACATCTATCTCTTCTTTATTGACTATGCCAAAACCTTTGACTGTGTGGATCACCACAACCTGTGGAAAATTCAAGAGATGGGAATACCAGACCACCCCACCTGCCTCTTGAGAAATCTGTATGCAGGTCAGAAAGCATGTTAGTACTGGACATGGAACAATAGACTTGTTCCAAATAGGGAAAGGAGTATGTCAAGGTTGTATATTGTCACCCTGCTTATTTAACTTATGTGCAGAGTACATCATGAGAAATGCTAGGCTGGATGAAGCACAAGTTGGAATCAAGATTGTTGGGAGAAATATCAATACCCTCAGATATGCAGATGACACCACCCTGATGGCAGAAAGTGAAGAACTAAAGAGCCTCTTGATTAAAGTGAAAGAAGAAAGTGAAAACATTGGCTTAAAGCTCAACATTCAGAAAACTAAGATCATGGCATCCGGTCCCATCACTTGATGGCAAACAGATGGGGAAACAGTAGAAACAGTGTCAGACTTAATTTTTGTGGGCTCCAACATCACTGCAGATGGTGACTGAAGCCATAAAATTAAAAGATGCTTGCTCCTTGGAAAAAAAGTTATGACCAACCCAGACAGCATATTAAAAAGCAGAAACATTACTATGTCCACAAAGGTCCATCTATTCAAGGCTATGATTTTTCCAGTAGTCATGTATGGATGTGAGAGGTGGACTATAAAGAAAGCAGAGAGCTGCTGAATTGATGCTTTTGAACTGTGGTATTAGAGAAGACTCTTGAGTCTGGACTACAAGAAGATCCAATCAGTTCATCCTAAAGGAACTGAGTCCTGAATATTCATTGGAAGGATTGATATAGAAGCTGAAACTCCAATATTTTGGCCATCTGATGCAAAGAACTGACTCATTTGAAAAACCCTGATGTTGGGGAAGATTGAAGACAGGAGGAGAAGAGGATGACAGAGGATGAGATGGTTGGATGGCATCATCGACTCAATGGATGTGAGTTTGAGTAAACTCCAGGAGTTGGTGGTGGACAGGGAAGCCTGTTGTGCTGCAGTTCATGGGGTCTCAAAGAGTCTGACACGTCTGAGCGACTGAACTGAACTGAATTGATGACTCATGGGTCAAATCCCCTTTTCAAAAATATAGCTAAGAAAATATAGTAAGAACTGCTCTTGATAGATCCTAAAGTACTAATTTTTCTGCGAAATCAAAGATGGTCTTAACATTACTTTCTGCTTTACTAAATTACAGACAGACTTTTTTCTCACTCTGGGACCCTGACCTGTGAGAGAACGTTTACTTTAGAAAATTTGTCAATTATTTCTCTATCCCTTTAAAATGTAATTTTTTTTTTTTTTAGTTCTTTCCAATTTTATAATTCAGGAATATCTTTCTCAAGATGCTGAGAGTCATCTCTTTGAAATACTGTAGTCAAGCAAGATAACAGCCCTATATTGTGCTTAAAGTCTAAACTACCCTCTGTCATGAAGCTAGTAGCCTGTATACTAATATTATCAGTTAGTAAATACAGATGCCCTCTGATCTCCCCACCCCAGCTCTTAAACCTCTTTGCATCTTGTTTTAGTGAACTTGAGCTCAGACAGTTCTGGCCTTTATCTCCTAATACAGTAGGGTTGAATAAAGCCTTCTTTGCCTGTTTTACTTTTTCTAGTGCAACCTTTGATTCAGTTCACACCTCCAGTGCTCATATAAATTAATGCAGTCTTTTGCATATGTCTGAAAGTTAGTCACTCAGTCATGTCCAACTGTTTGTGACCCCATGCACTGTAGCCCACCAGGCTCCTCAGTCCATGGAGTCAGAGAACTTGGTGACATGACTGAGTGACTAACTTTCACTTTCACTTTTGCATAGATCTATATGGCTGATTCTGGGAGTGAAAAACAATGGGAAAATAAAGTTCACTCATTGCCTTCTGTGATGAACATAAAAATCCGGACTGGTGATTTTGGACTGTGTGAATGTATACATATCCTTAACACTAGTGTAGAAAGTCACAAGAGAATTTGTCGTTAGCTCTTTAGAGCTAAATGTTTCAGTGTATTTAATCTACTCTCTTCAAATCTATATTGGTACCAACTACTTCTTCTACTAAGGGACTTGGTCTAGGCTCAAAAATGTGAGACAGACTCATTGCAAAACTGTTGATTACTCAAATTCAATTCTTAAGCCATGTACCTTTTTATATCAGTATTATGATGGAAATGTATGCCTTGCTTAAACACTTTTACTGTCTTTAGCCCTACTCAAATATCTGCTAAGGTAATAAGAGTTGATCTCATAAAATAATTCACATTTCATCAGAAGTTATATTGCTTGAAATAGATTTTTAAAGTTTCTTTGGAATATGTTTTTGTGGGCATTCAAATGTCACTACATCCACTAGTAAAAAGCTAGTATGAGTAAAATGTTCATGACACTCTAAGACCAAGAAACTGTTGAATATGAACAGAAACAACAATTTGCTTCTAAATTAAATGCATAATCAGTGACATGTCATTTCATTTCCTGAAACTGACTTACCCCAATATTATAATGTCAATTATGGTTTTTATACAAGGTAATAATCTATACTTTGAAATTACAAATGTTGGATATGAATAGTCCTTTGCTATGTCTTCTATAAAGATTTCATTTATTAAAATTTATTTATCATGTGATGATGGTGCTAGGTGACAAATGCAGGGGAGAGAAAAATATTTCAGCATTTGTCTTTGTAAAAGGACATTGAGAGCAGTCATATTCCTTATTTTAAAATATCTAGTCTGTGTGAGAATAGCAAAAATATACTTTTTTTGTTTTGTTTTGTTTTTTCCCTTTGTTTATTTATTTTTTTATTGAACGATAATTGCTTTACAGAATTTTGTTGTCTTCTGTCAAACCTCAACATGAATCAGCCATAGGTATACATATATTCCCTCCCTTTTAAACCTCCTTCCCATTTTAAACCTTCCTCCCATCTCCCTCCCCATCCCACCCCTCTAGGTTGATACAGAGCCCCTGTTTGAGTTTCCTGAACCATACAGCAAATTCCCATTGACTGTCTATTTTACATATGGTCATGTAAGTTTCCATGTTACTCTTTCCATACGTCTCCCCCTCTCCCCCTCTCTCCCCATGTCCATAAGTCTGTTCTCTATGTCTGTTTCTCCATTGCTACCCTGTAAATAAATTCTTCAGTACCAATTTTTCTAGATTCCATATGTGTGCGTTAGAAGATGATATTTATCTTACTCTTTCTGACTCACTTCACTCTGTATAATAGGTTTTAAGTTCACCCACCTCATCAGAACTGACTCAAATGTGTTCCTTTTTATGGCTGAGTAATATTCCATTGTGTATATGTACCAAAACTTCTTGTCCATTCATCTGTTGATGGATATCTAAGTTGCTTCCATGTTCTAGATATGGTAAATAATGCTGCAGTGAACAATGGGATACATGTGTCTTTTTCAATTTTGGTTTCCTCAGAGTATATGCCTAGGAGTGGGATTGCTGGGTCATATGGTGGTTTTATTCCTTGTTTTTTTAAGGAATCTCCATACCATCTTCCATAGTGGCTGGATCAATTTACATTCCCACCAACAGTGCAAGAGCATTCCCTTTTCTCCATACCCTAGCCAGCATTTATTCTTTGTAGACTCTTTGATGAGGGCCATTCTGACCAGCATGAGAAGATTGTGGTTTTGATTTGCATTTCTCTAATAATGAGCGATGTTGAGCAGCTTTTCATGTGTTTGTTAGCCATCTGTATGTCTTCTTTACAGAAATGTCTGTTTAGGTCTTTTTCTCACTTTTTGTTTGGGTTGTTTGTTTTTCTTGTATTGAGTTGTATGAGTTGCTTGTATATTTTGGAAATTAATCCTTTGTCAGTTGTTTCATTTGCTGTTATTTTCTCCCATTCTGAGTGTTGTCTTCTCACCTTGTTTATAGTTTCCTTTGCTGTGTAAAAGCTTTTAAGTTTAATCAGATCCCACTTGTTTACTTTTGTTTTTATTTCCATTACTCTAGGAGGTGGGTCATAGAGGATCTTGCTTTGATTTATGTCATTGAGTGTTCTGACTGTGTTTTCCTCTGAGAGTTTTATAGTTTCTGGTCTTGCATTTAGGTCTTTAATCCATTTTGAGTTTATCTTTGCATATGGTGTTAGAAAGTGTTCTGATTTCATTCTTTTACATGTAGCTGTCCAGTTCTCCTAGCACCATTTATTGAAGAGGCAGTCTTTGCCCCATTGTATATTCTTGCCTCCTTTGTCAAAAATAAGGTACCCATAAGTACATAGTTTTATTTCTGGGCTATCTATCCTATCCCATTGGTCTATATTTCTGGTTTTGTGCCAGTACCATGCTGTCTTGATGACTATAGCTTTGTAATATAATCTGAAGTCAGGCAGGTTGATTCTTTTAGCTCCATTCTTCTTTCTCAAGACTGCTTTGGCTATTTGGGGTCTTTTGTGTTTCCATGTGAACTGTGAAATTTTTTGTTCTATTTCTGTGAAAAATGCCATTGGTAATTTGATAGGGATCACACTGAATCTGTAGACTGCATTTGGTAGTATAGTCATTTTCACAACATTGATTCTTCTTACCCAGGAACATGGAATGTCTCTCCATCTGTTTATATCATCTTTGATTTCTTTCATCAGTGTCATAATTTTCTTTGTACAGTTCTTTTGTCTCTTTAGGTAAGTTTGTTCCTAGATATTTAACTCTTTTTGTTGCAGTGGTGAATGGAATTGATTCTTTAATTCTTTTTCTGATTTTTCCTTATTAGTATATAGAAATGCAAGTGGTTTCTTTGTATTGATTTTGTACCCTGCAACTTTGCTAAACTCACTGATTAGCTCTACTAATTTTCTGATACTATCTTTAGGGTTTTCTATGTATAGTATCATGTCATCTGCAAACAGTGAGAGCTTTACTTCTTCTTTTCTGATCTGAATTCCTTTTGTTTCTTTTTCTTTTCTGATTGCTATAGCTAGGGCTTCCAGAACTATGTTGAGCAATAGTGGTGAAAGTGGACACCCTTGTCTTGTTCTTGATCTTAGAGGGAATGCTTTCAGTTTTTCCCCATTGAGAATAATGTCTGCTGTAGGCTTATCATATATGGCCTTTACTATGTTGAGGTAGGTTCCTTCTATGCCCATTTTTTAAAGAATTTTACTCATAAATGGGTGCTGAATTTTGTCAAAGGCTTTTCTGCATCTATTGAGATTATCATATGGTCTTTATCTTTCAATTTGTTAATATGGTATATAACATTGATTTGTATATACTGAAGGATCCTTGCATTCCTGCAATAAACCCAACTTGATCATGGTGTATTTCAGCATTTGTCTTTGTAAAAGGACATTGAGAACAGTCATATTCCTTATTTTAAAATATCTAGTCTGTGTGAGAATAGCAAAAATATACTTTTTTTTGAATTGTAAACTGTGTCTTTAAATTCCTAGTATAATTTTATAAGTAAAGAAACTATTTTATAATAATCTCCAACATTTTAATAGAAGCAAATGCCATTTAAAATAAAACAGTAGTTTAGACTACGGCTATGATTCAGTGTAACTAGCATTCCCTTTCATTTGTCCCAGCATGTCTTTTTCACACCTGATATTATTTGTCTACTGTCTTAGTTATGAAACCAAGTGATAAAACAAATAGTTATATTTGCACTGATCAAATAGTTCAGGAAAGGTGTTTTCAGCAGAAAGGTTTTGGTAACTAGTTCCTTAGGGCGCTGCAATAAAATATGTGGATTCTAGATGAAAAAAGATTTATTAAAGTGTTTGAGAAAAGAAAAAAATCTGCAGATTTTGAAAGGGGCCAAAAAGACCAGCCACCAAGGTCTTAATCACAATGATATTGGTTTGCTAATTATTTTTACAACTCACTCTTTCCACTCACTCCTCTCCCCATTTGTTCACCTTTGTTTTTTTTTTTTTTTTTTTTGCCTATGGATCATTTCATATTCACCCTCTGTTTTAAATTTTCCTCTTGACCCAAACCTTCTGCTAATTAAATATATTGGGGCTAATTAGAAATAGAGCAAATGGCTACTCCTTTCCTTGATTAAAAAGTTACCAATTTTTCTAAATTATTTAATTTAATAACACAGGGAAGTGTATTTCACCTGATAGTAAATTTAGTAACAAAAAGGGATCAATAATCTGCCTTCAAAGAAGTGTTATGTTTTGAGATTTTCCCCACCCCTGCCCCCACTGAAAATGTTTTGTAACTTGTGTTTTAGCCCTGAGATAACCCTAGACTCTTTAGATCTAAGGTCAACTCTTGAGTTTTAAGTAAAAATGAAAATTGGTCCATGCTTTTAACATAATAGTCCATTCAACTCAGGTTGAGTACGGATCTCTAGCTTCATTCAATTCTTGGGCTGCATAAGGAGTTGTAGTGGGGATTTTGATTTCTTTGGTCACCTTACAGTAGTCTCTGGAAATAAGTGAAATCACTGTTACGAGTTCAAAGTGCTATTAAAATGTAAGAAATTTTTGTGAATCTTATGCCTCTTGGGGTATATCTTTGTCAGAATGAAAACTAAGAGAACTTTGTTAATACCCCCCAAAAATGGTGCTCACAAAAAGATAGTAATGTAGGAAATGGAACACAGAATATTTGAGCACTGTCAAAGTAAAACCTGTACAGATCATCTTTGACTTACAATGGGGTTTGTTATTCATAAACCCATTGTAAGTTGATAATACTGTAAGGTGACCTTTTGCAAGTCAAGGACCATCTGAACTGGACAAAACTGAACAGGCCAAGAAGACTTTATTCAAGGCTATTGCAGTAGAGAAAAAAGGCCCTAAGTGAGTTTGAAATTCAGCTCTGCTGAAACAAAGCACTGGAATGAGCTAGTTGAAGTGTAGTTCAGGATGTTCAGAAGGATGTTGATCGGTAGGATATCTCCAGCACCTTGAGTTAGTCCTGAGTTTGGATTTTTTCTTTTTTTTTTTCTGTGATCAGGCCATCTGCATCTGCTAACTGAACTTAGGATACTTACCCACTCACTGAAGCTGCATTAAACAGCACTTCTTCCTTCACAAGACAGACAGACCCTAGGTCCTCAGGAAATACACTCCTGGGTTGTGATACTAGCAAGAAGCTTGCAAGAATATCCACATCTCAAAGGGATAGAACACAAATTTACTATTAGAAAATTTTCTAAAGTAAATGCTCAAAGCAAAGGGAGGCCAAGGGGCCCTAGGATTAGGAAGAAGATTAAAGTTTAGTCAAGCTGAGAAATAAATTAAAGCCTCCCTGGTAAGTACATTGAAATACTATAGGGCATAAAAAGCCATTAAGATATATGGGGATCTATTATTCCTCTAGAGACAGCATCAGAAAAGGTAATAAATCTTCTCATAAACGATCCCTTTTGGCAATAACAGTAACACAGTCCTGGGCTAGATTGGTTCTCTAGGAAATTCCTTTGTTGAATTGAGGCTTTGAAGCTTTATTTAAGACATATCTCAGCTTTGCAGTTTATGATAGAAATCAGATTCTCTTAATAGTCAAAAGGTACCCCTCAGTTATAAAAGCTGAAAGAAGAGTTGATTTAAACTGATGACCAGATAACCAGAAAATTTTAAATCAAACAAAATTTTTTTTCCATTTTTTTTTGTTATTCCATTGTACACATAATTAAGTATAAAAAGTCACCTTGTATTTCTTTTAAACAAAAGGAGCCTTAAGAAACTTAATATAGGAGGGGAACTAAGATGGTGGAGGAATAGGATGGGGAGACGACTTTCTCCCCAACAAATACACCAAAAGAACATTTAAAAACCGAGCAAACTCCATAAAACAACATCTGAATGCTGGCAGAGGACATCAGGCATCCAGAAAGGCAGCCCATTGCCGATGAAAGAAGGTAGGACAAAAAAAAAAAAAAAAAAAGAAACTTAATAGAGTTAAGCATTTTAAAGATGTGCGTGCTCAGTCGTGTCTGACTCTTTTCGACTCTGTGGCCTCTAGCCTACCAGGTTCCTCTGTCCATGGCATTCTCCAGGCAAGAATACTAGAGCGGGTTGCCTTTTCCTTCTCCATGGAATCTTCCCAACCCAGGGAAGGGACCTGGGTCTCTTATGTCTCCTGCATTAGCAGCCATGTTCTTTACCAGCTGAGAGCCACTGAAGCCCAAAATATTCTAAAGATCACATACACAAGAAAAGCGATTGCTAAAAGTTTGTCTTCACTTGAATTGAGGCGAATTGCATTTATCCTTCAAAAGTCTTATACCTGTTTAGTTAGTTTTTATGGGGAAAAAAAGAATTATATCAATATATTACTTTTGTTTAACTAATGATCCTTTTGCCCTTTTGATAAATATTGTCCTCACGTAAACACAGCTTTAGAGGCAATCCAGACAAGGATGGAGACATACCTAATTGTTATTTTGATTTGAAATCTTTTAAAGCCAAATGAAGTGGAATAAAGCAATTCTTTATTTATATTCTTTGGGTGCAAGGAGATAAATCCTCCAAGATTAAGTTCAAAAGATACAAAGAATCAAGATTTTATTTCAAAGAAATAAATGCAAAACATAGGTTTACAGCAGCAACCATAGGGAAAACTCTGGGTGAAATGATTATTATTTTTTTTTAAAGAAGACTAAAAATCATTCAAAGAAATAATGTTAAATAGTATTCGAGGGACTATAATTAACTAAAATTGTATAAAATTATCCACCTGAACCAACAAAAATACAAGAACATTTCAAATGAAAAACATCTGAGAGAATACAAATAGCTTTCTTTTAAAATTTCAGACTTTAGAGAGAATAGGAATATGAATTATGACCTAATTTTTGAAAAATTTTCTTCAAGACCTTTCCATTTAACCAACTGTGGAACGTTCTAATCCTATAGTATAGGGATCAAACATGATCCCTTGAGTCTCCTGCATTGGTTGTCAGATTCTTTACCAGTTGCACCACCTGGCCGGTGGGTATTCTAAGTGCTGTTCAAATTAGTAATCATTTTCCTCTTCCTAGGCAGATGAATCAGTTAGGGTACCTCCACTGATAAAGCTGAACAATGATTATCGCCAATCTTGGTGATCTGAGGGGGAAAGTGATGGTGGGTGTGGTGCGAAGTTCCTCTTCACCTTCCAAAAGGCAGTCTTCATTTTCTGTGATTTTGTCCTGTTTTGAGATGTAACAAAGCTAGGAAATTGAGTTCTTATAGTGCTAAAGTATTCACAAATTCTGATTTCCTTATCATTTAATTTTTACTCTACCGTTTTTCTTTCTTCACCCTAGAGATTACATATATACCCCATACAAATACATTTTTCATATTTCTCTCATTCTGTTTCTGTTTTTGGATAGTAGCTAATAAAAGGGAAAAAAGCATGAATGCATAAAGCCTCAAAAAACAATAGCAACAAAAAAGGCCAGGGGATTGCCACAGCAATGAAAAACAAGAGATATCCTAGTTAAAGCAATATCTGTTAAAGGATACCATAAATAGATTTCTTTAATCTCTTTGTTTTTTAAATGAGAAAATTGCAGCCATGTTAAAGGTCATGTCCAAGTTCACACCAGAAAGTAGAAGACACATAAGACTTAGAACTCTGTGTTCTTAATTACATGCAGCACTCATTGACAAAATATCAAATTTGGTGAAGAATAAAATAAAAATAGTCATGGGGAGAAGTGCTGCAAAAGTCTTTGTGGTTTAGTGTTGTTTCACAACAGTCAGTGAAATTCCAGCAAGAATGTTCCAAATCTGATGAACACCAAAAATATCTGTCTGCACTTGATAAATATTGCCATTTTGAAATGATTCCTTTAATGGTATTTTCACAAGCTGTTAATGGCTGTGGTTGGAAGAGGCTACCTCTCATAGTCTGATGTGTCATAATTCATGCCATAGTCAGTGTTTTTTCTTCTAGGTTAATGGCCTCTTGTTGACTTTAAATATAGCATGCTTGCTTTTGCTAACTTTAAATTTAATATATCACACGGCATGATACAATTACACACTACTGAGAGCCTGCGGTCATAAATGCCACTTGCGTAATTATATAACCTGCTATCCTTCATCCATAGAAAAACTGCAGAAACAGAAACAGTTGAGCATTTATTTATTTTTTTTCTTTTTTCTTTTTTTTATTAGTTTTGCCATACAATGACATGATATTGCCATGGGTTTACATATGCTCCCCCTCCAGAACACCCCTCCCTCCTCCCTCTCTGTTCCCTCCCCTCAGGAAATCTCTGTGCACCAGCCCCGAGCATCAGTCCTGGGCTGGCGATTGATTACACATATGATAATTAACATGTTTCAATGCCATTCTCCCATATCATCCCACCCTTGCCCTCATCTACAGAGTCCACGAGTCTGTTCTATACATCTGCGTTCCTTTTGCTGTCTCGCATGCTGGGTTATCGTTACCATCTTTCTAAATTCCATATATATGCGTTAGTATACTGTATTGTTGTTTTTCCTTCTGGCTTACTTCACTCTGGATAATAGGCTCCAGTTCCGTCCATCTGAGTAGAACTGATTCAAATGAATTTTTTTTTTTAACGCTGAGTAATATTCCATTGTGTATATGTACCAAGCTTTCTTATCCATTCGTCAGTTGATGGGCATCTAGGTTGCTTCCATGTCCTGGCTATTGCAAACAATGCAGCGATGAACATTGGGGTACACGTGTCTCTTTCAATTCTGGTTTCCTCGGTGTATATGCCCAGCAGTGGGATTGCTGGGTCATATGGCAGGTCTATTTGCAGTTTTTTAAGGAACCTCCACACTGTTTTCCATAGTGGCTGTACTAGTTTGCATTCCCACCAGCAGTGTAAGAGAGTTCCCTTTTCTCCACATCCTCTCCAGCATTTATTGCTTATAGATTTTTGGACTGCAGCCATTCTGACTGGTGTAAAGTGGTACATCATTGTGGTTTTGATTTGCATTTCTCTGATAATGAGTGATGTTGAGCATCTTTTCATGTGTTTGTTAGCCATTCATATGTCTTCTTTGGAGAAATGTCTGTTAAGTTCTTTGGCCCACTTTTTGATTGGGTCATTTATTTTTCTAGAATGGAGCTGCAGGAGTTGCTTGTATATTTTTGAGATTAATTGTTTATCTGTTGCTTCATTGGCTATTATTTTCTCCCATTCTGAAGGCTGTCTTTTTACCTTGCTTATAGTTTCCTTTGTTGTGCAGAAGCTTTTAATTTTAATCAGGTCCCATTTGTTTATTTGTGCTTTTATTTCCAATATTCTGGAAGGTGGGTCATGGAGTATCCCACTTTGGTTTATGTCAGAGAGTGTTTTACCTATGTTATCCTCTAGGAGTTTTATAGTTTCTGGTCTTATGATTAGATCTTTGATCGATTTTGAGTTTATTTTTGTGTATGGTGTTAGAAAGTGTTCTAGTTTCATTCTTTTACACATGGCTGTCCAGTTTTCCCAGCACCACTTGTTAAAGAGATTGTCTTTTCTCCATTGTATATTCTTGCCTCCTTTGTCAAAGATAAGGTGTCCATAGATGTGTGGATTTATCTCTGGGCTTTCTATTTTGTTCCATTGATCTATATTTCTGTCTTTGTGCCAGTACCATACTGTCTTAATGACTGTGGATTTGTAGTATAGCCTAAAGTCAGGTAGGTTGATTCCTCCAGTTTCATTCTTCTTTCTCAAGATTGCTTTGGCTATACGAGGTTTTTTGTATTTCCATACAAATTGTGAAATTATTTGTTCTAATTCTCTGAAAAAGACCTCTGGTAGCTTGATAGGAATTGCATTGAATCTATAGATTGCTTTGGGTAGTATACATATTTTCACTATATTGATTCTTCCCATCCACGAACATGGCACATTTCTCCATCTATTTGTGTCCTCTTTGATTTCTTTCATCAGTGTTTTATAGTTTTCTA